>PQWD01010273.1:0-61924 GCA_019425675.1 Leucinodes orbonalis
TTTAGTAGGTGCCGAAGTAAATAAAATAATTTTTATTTTATGTAGAACGTCGGTGGCTCAGTGGTGTGGACTGTCGCCTTCCTACCAGGAGGGCTGAGGTTCAAATCCCAACACGTACCAATGTGTTTTCGAATTTTCGAAAATATATGTACGTTATCCGACGTTCTTACGGTGAAGGAAAACATCGTGAGAAACCTTCATGCACGACTGCGAAGAGATTCGAAGGTTGTGTGTGAAGTCGTCCAATCCGCACTGGGCCCGCGTGGACGACTAAGGCCTAATCACCCTATACGGGTAGGCTCGTGCCCCTCGTGGGGACGTTTAATGAGCTGATGATGATGATGTTACTTGCTGCTGCGGAATCCTCCACGTGCGAGTCCGACTCGCGCTTAGCAATTTTTTTACTACGGTATTGAATAGGTCTTATTGTTATATTTAATAGCTTTTTTAAATTTAAATAACATTTATAGATCAAAATATCTTAGGGTTACATTATGACTGTTTCCCGCGTACAATGCTAATGTCAAGAGAGAGATATTAGTGACGTGACAACAGTTCTCTCTTCAATTGATTAGGGATGGTAGCGTTGGTCGTTTCTTTTTCGTCTATCACTACATACATATGAGTATCATTATTAACTGTACAGACTCCAAATACCATTTATTTTTTAAATTTGTCTGTCTCTCCGTCTGTTTGTTTCTGAAGTGGCTAGACCAATTTTGATGGGACTTTTATTGACCGGTGGCTGATGTGAAGGAAAAACAAAAGCTAATTTTATTTTCGAAAAATCTTTTTTTAGATAAAGAAGCGCGCGAGCGTTAACGTTACTTGAAGCGATTTCAGGTTATATTTAACTGAGGGATAATGTCTAATACTGCGGGCAATACTGCAGGCAAAACTAGTATTATATACAAATATTTAACTAGCTTCATCGTACTTGTAACTTACATTGTATTTTTTCAGTCAGTTTTAATTAAAACTTAGGTAAGTTTTTCAGGGACAGTTTTAAGTTAAGCGTTGACTTTCGTTATTAAGAAAAATGTTGGTAAAATTGAAGCTTTCTGCTGAGAAACAGATATTTTTATTTAAAAAATAATGAACTCGGAAAAGGGACATGGTGCAGGTCCTAACTTGTGACGTAAATTGTTAAATCACATAATCCAGTATTTAACCACTCACTGCCATCCGCAAACAGCTGAACCAATAATATAACTGTTTAAATGTTATGACAACGCACATTTAAGACGAGAATTATTGATAATATTTACATTATATCAATATTTGTCGACCCAATGGTGTAATGGTTAGAAGTTAACTACTACACCAAAGAGCTCGATTCCGGGCAGTACAAACATTTGTGTTCATAAACATATCTGTGTGTATTGGTCTGGATGTTTCTATGTATAATATGTATGTATTTACAAAAGTACCCATTGTTTAGTACCCATATACAGACTAAAAATGCTTAGTTTGGGACTAGATGACGCTATGTCAATGTCAGTGGATATTTATTACTTATGTATAGTCATCATCATCATCATCAGCTCTTTAAACGTCCCCAACCGAGGGGCACGAGCCTACCCGTATAGGGTGATTAGGCCTTAGTCATCCACGCGGCCAGTGCGGATGGACGACTTCACACACAACCTTCGAATCTCTTCGCAGGCGTCATGAAGGTTCCTCACGATGTTTTCCTTCACCTTAAGAGAGTCGGATAACGTACATATATTTTCGAAAATTCGAAATACATTGGTTCCTTGGTTCAAATCCGAGATTTGAAACCTCAGCCCTCCCGTAGGAAGGCGCATCCACACCACTGAGCCACCGACGCTCTTACTTATGTATATAGATGCACCTTACTTAATTAGGCCTACATGCATTGTGTTACCGTCTGTGGATATTTATTTCGTATTATATTTACATGTATGTACGAAATACTATGGAAGCAATTTTGATGAACAAATGGGTACTTGTTTCATCCTCGGGTAGTATAACAATGTGTGCACGAACATGTCTGTTTGATTGCCTGGGTGTTTCTTTATCTATTTAATGTGTACATTTTAACAAATAAGGTCATATAAGCATGTTTACCAGTTCTTTAGTACCCATTCTACAATGGCGCTGTGTGAAAATCAGTATTATTTTTTTATTAATCAACTTTATATTTTTTTTATGTTATAAGTGTAAGGACGGTCTGGACGCTCACCTGATGGTAAGTGATACGCCAGACCATAACAGAGCGGCATTAAAGGAGACCTACAACTGACAGACAGTTATTATTTTTTATCAATGCCGCACTGCGCCCTCACCCGAGATAACAGATGTTAGGTATACCCGTAATTTCATAGCTACAGTGCCCTCATCCCGAAACACAAAGTGCATAGCACTTCTGTTTCACAGGATGATATCTGGCACTGCGGTGGTACCTACCTAGACGACTCAGTATCGAGTCTACCACCTAGTACCTAGGAGTTATATGTTTTTTAAATGGAAGCAATGTCAAACACATCATGTAACAAAATCTCGTGACAATTCCTATTGGACCATGAAACCAAGAAATTTAAAAAAAGCTGATGGCATATTTAATTAGCTTAAATGGCTGAACATTGATTCGATGAATAATGCATAAAGGATATTAGTTATCTGTGCTGCCTCTTCCCTGGAAAAGGTTGCTCAGGACGATGTTTTACGGCGGGAATATGTTAATGCTGAGCTTAATAACGAACTTCAAGATTGTTTATTAATGCTGTTGAGTTTGCATAAAGTATAGCATTTATTTATTTATTTGACTTGTTATAGTAGTAAGAAAAATGTATAAACAATTGTTTACCATTTATTTATTTATTTACTTTGTTTGGCTTGCTACAGTAGCAGTGAGATAAATATATAAACAGATCAATAAAAAGACATCTTAAATAATAATTTTATTTGTTATATAAAGCCATATCTTCAGCTTTAACGAAATCTATAGGTTTAAAGTCGCAGTTATTTGTTGATACTGAGGTTTAAGTTTAGTAAGTAAGTAAATATTTATTCAGTAAAAACATATACAAAAAAAACAGCAAATCACAAAAAGAAACATAAAAAACCTTTCATTTATTTACATCACAAATAATAGTATCACTGAAAAGGAACGTACTCAGCATATGTGGAGGCAACACAAGACGCCTCGACACTGGTGTTCCGTAGGTGCCTCGAGTGGGAGAGCACTACTGCGCACAAAAAGTATTAACTAAATAAACATATTATTTAAAGTGTTAATTTTGAGTCCTATAATCTTGCGGTGTACACTGTCAATTAGTTGCAATCCCGATCAGTGAACTTAAATTTTATGTGTTACACGTATAGGCTGATGCTGCTTTTGTACGTACGAGTATATGTATTCTCTTAGAGATAAAATTAGAAATGATGCTATCCATATCAGATCTAAAGGTACAGACATTGCTTGCCGGATTAGCAGGTTAAAGTGGCAGTGGGCCGGTCACGTATATCGCAGAACCGATGGCGGTTGGAGCAGACGAGTTCTGGAGTGGAGACCGCGTCTTGGCAAGCGTAGCATATAGGACGCTCTCCTATCGGACGCACAGTATGGTTATGGTGTAATTGTATAGTAAGCTTACTTTACGGGCTCGGGTCGCTTATTATTATCGAGTATAACTTAAATATAGTCCTTGAGTGTGCTGCAGTGGGGCGACAGGGAGCAACATGGGCGCTCGCGGCTAGGGGTCTCCGAGAGAGCAAGTCACTCGGAGCGGGTTTCCTCGCTATTACGCCAGTAGACACTTCCACCCCCGAGCATATAGCTCTAGCGGCTTACTCCCGACGGTCAAGACAAGCGGGAGGTGGGGATCCTCATTGGGTCCACTTCGCCCACCAAAAGTGAGACAAAGACAAAAACCAGAGACTTCCCGGAGCACGAGACCGATGCACGCGCCACACACTATTAGCTCGCCACAAGCTGCCTGACCGACACTGATTGCACCGAAGATACGAGGCATAATGCTTATGCCACCAGCGGGCGATGGGGTCGTCACGGCCTTACGCGCTTATAATAATTATTATTATACAACATATCAAAGCTACTAAATAGTTCTGATAATATAACTTCTGAATTACAAATTCCTATAATTTGATCTGTAGTCCCCTACAAAACACAAAAAAAACATAGTTCGAGGACCCGGAATAACGGTAAGACTGCAAGCTCAAAGACGGTCCCACTTACACAAATGTCTGGCAAACAATAAGTGGCAGCAGTGAGGCAAGAGCGGGGAGCCTCGAGCAAGACCTCCGAAATACGAAGAGCATTCCACGATACATACGGCACTCGCGTGCTTTATACTTGCAATCTATTTAATAATAAATATCCACTGAAATTCACACAGCGCCATTTAGCCCCAAGTTAAGCGTGAAGCCTGTATTACTACTGTGGTACTAAACAACGGATAAACATACTTATTTACATTTTTTTTTGTAAATACATACATATTATACACAAAAAACACCCAGACCAATACAAACAGACATGTTCATGCACATAAATATTTGTACTGCCCGGAGATCGAACCCAATCATTGGTGAAACAGGACGACCATTACACCACAGGGTCGTCAAAATTAATACTTTGTTTACTTTGTCTACCGTGGCAGGCGGAATCATCTGATTATTTGAAAAGGAAGATAATTCTAAGCTTTCGGAGGGCAATACTAAGTGGTAGACTCGATACTCTGTCTTCTAGGAGGAACCACCGCAGTGCCGGATATCGTTCGGTAAAACAGGAGTGTTATGCACTGTTGTGTTTCTGGATGAGGGCACTGTAGCTAGTGAAATTACCGGTATAATAGACCTAACATCTGTTGTCTCCGGTGTCGGGCGCAGTGCGGCATTGATGGAGAATAATAACTGTATATCAGTTGTTCATCTCCTTCAATACCGCTCTGTCATGGTCAGGCGTATCACTTCTCCGACAACCGAGCGGTCTCATATATCCGATAATTTTACAAGCAACAGTGCCCACATCCTGCAACACAAAGTATAAACACTTTTATTTTGGAACGATATCTGGCACTGTCTTCCTACCTAGACGACTCAGTATTGAGTCCACCACCTAGTAAAAAGTTATATTTTGAGCAGTATGTTTGCCATCGTTATCTGCCGTGTGTCCACAAACCGTCTCCGAATGCAAGTCTCGTGCCGCACTTACTGTCGTTAACTGCTCAACATCACTTCACGTTAACTCTTTTAGTGCAATTACATGCGTTAGTTATGTTGGCTTTAGTCTTGCTGTTGGTGTTTTGCGAAAGAAAATGCTCAATGGTTTATGTAAACCATATTTTCTGTTTGTAACATTTTCTTGGCAAAATGCAATCTTCATTCTTACAATCGAATTACATCCGATATTAATATAGGTATTTTGATGATAAGACATTTCAACATCATCTGATCATTTTACGTCCCCACCGAGGGGTATGAGCCGTACGGGTACGTACAGGGCGTTTAGGCCTTAGTTGTCTACGCGGGCTCATTGCGGATTGGCCGACATCACGCACAACCTTTGAATTTCTTCGGAGGTGCAGGTTTTCTCACGATGTTTCCCTTCACCGTAAGAGCGTCGAATAAACTTACAAATAAATGCGAAATGGGACTTGAACCTGCACCCTCCAGATTGAAAGGCAACAGACCACACCAATGAGCCACCGCTATTTAAAACTATCCCTGACTTTGATGATGTCTTGGCATGTTGTATCTTAGTAACCGATAAAGATAGATTGCATGTGCAGCAGATAACTTTCTTGCTTTAAATAATGATAATACGAGTAATGTTGACATTTTTAATTGACTCTTCACTTTAACCTTTTACAGTCTACTGCTAGACATAAGTCTTCTCTTTTATGCACCAGTTATCCTGGTCCTCCATTTTTCTCATTCAGCCTCAGCGACCTTTCGCAAGTCTTTGGTCTATCTGTCCGGGCGTCCTACGCTCCACTTCTTAAGACGCGGTCTCCACTTTACTCGTCTATGCCAGGGAATGCTGTTCTGAAATATACTTGACCGGCCCACTGCCATTTCAATGTGCTGATCCA
Organism: Leucinodes orbonalis; assembly: GCA_019425675.1. Taxonomy (NCBI): domain Eukaryota; kingdom Metazoa; phylum Arthropoda; class Insecta; order Lepidoptera; family Crambidae; genus Leucinodes; species Leucinodes orbonalis. The sequence goes on from PQWD01010273.1 coordinate 6,081, forward strand.
GCCAGCTATATCCGTAAATTTAGTTCTTTTCTGATCACACCATTTCTAATTGTACCCCTAATATCAATTTTAATTAACTAAGAGTATAATGTACATACTTAAATTTGAATGGAAACATCGACATAAACAAAAACTTTTTAGTCGAACATTCAGATTTTATTCCAGATAGAATAGTTTCAAAATGTTTTTTGAGAGCAAACTTTTAACATTTTACGTCCAAGATTCCTGAAAACTCTACTCAATTGATTTGAGCGACAGAATCTAAAAATGTCCGGAAAAATGTAGTGCTCCGGCCGGCAAACAAACTGAGATGATTGCCGCTCCATTCTGATATTGAATAGTATTGTATATTGCTGAATCCATTTCCTGCGAAATGAGAGTTTCTTTACGCTTTACTACGTTTTTTTTTGCTTTCTGAGAAGCAACTTTGCAGGCGATTAGAAATCTGCAGTGCGAATTGAATGGACCGATGGTGGAGATTGGATGAAGAAAGCGGACGACCGGGATATTTTGCTCAAAATTGGGGAACCTATGTCCAGCAGTGGACTGCAACAGCTTGAAGACAAAGTGCTTTATAGCAAATGAAATTTTTTTCATATTTTTATTTCGGTAATCCTGAAGGTAGGAACTTTCGATCGTAGGGATAACTACTTATTTCATTGCCTAGATTTTTTAAGAAAAACTGCTTACAGGTCTAAACGTCTCAGCTACAATCTTTATATCAACACACAAATTACATTATCATACATGAGAAAATGCAGCACATCTGCAATGCCAAGGATGTATTTGATGCTTTACTTTTGCGTTTCGTGAGGAAAGAATTCTACATAATCGTATTATTCTCGAGTTAGGATATTGAGGAGTATATTGGCGAAGCATTCGTTTCATAATTTACATTAATCATTAAGGAGGGCGTCGGTGGCTCAATGGTGTGGACTGTTGCCTTCCCATCGGGAGGGCGCAAGTTTAAAAGCCACCACGTACCAATTTCTTTTCAAAATTTCCGAAAAACGATATGTACCTTATCCGACGCTCTTACGGTGAAGGAAAACATCATGAGGAAACCTGCGTACGCCTGCGAAGAGATTCAATGTTGCTGCGCGAAGTCGGCCAATTCGCACTGGGCTCGCATGGACGATTAAGGCCTATACACCCTGCACAGGTAGGCTCGTGCCCCTCGGCGGGACGTTTAATGAGTGATGATGATTAAGGAATATCTTAACGTAAGTAATCAAACAGTAGAAGACGAAGTTAGGAATGAGGTCACAAATTTCATCAAACTTTTTGACCTAAAGAAATTGGACAGAATATCAATATTTCTAACAAGCATTTCATCATGTTATGTAATAGCCTCTTCAAGGACATGTGTAACAATATTACCCGATTTTATTTCGTCCAAAGGAAATAAATCTCTTTTTATTTCCTTTTCAACCCTCCGCTCGGAGCAGTCATCTCCAATAACTAAACGGTCCGGTCATTTGATCGCGCTTATCGCAGCCCCCGACAAAATACGCCTTATCTGTTCCTCGAGGCCAAGATTTGCCGTCAACTGAAATATTTTTGCAGATGTTCTGAGGAACTTTGATATAACATATGTCGACAACTTGAAAAAAAGAATGAAAAGTTTTTGTGTCTATGTTCAAATTTCTCTGTTTTTCACCCAAAAGTACTGGGAGCGTGTGGGTAATTACATCCTACTTTTTCCAAAGCTACGTTCAGCTATGGAAAGGCCTGTGTTCTGCAGTGAGACGTTGCAGGCGGATAAGGATGATGATTAATTATACCTACAGAGTATGTATACTCTTTATCTCAATATAAATGTATAATTACATTTTTTATTCAAATAATAATAACCTGAAAACTCAAGAAAACTAAAGCATTTGAAATGAAACTTTCGGAAGCCATGTTGTTGGTGACGAAATCTTGTGAAGTTATTCGAAAAGTTTTCTCGTGAAGTTAAGCCTTACATGCGAGATGCGGCGCATCTCATACGAAATGGCTTTAGAGAATGATAAAATACTCTTCTTCATTTAAAAGGTTGTTTTATAATTTAACAAATTTTTTTCGGGTGATGGGCGCAGGGCAGGGTTGGTGGAAAATAATGAGTACCCATTGTTATAAATTTCCTTTAACTCTGCATCTGTCATGGTCAGGTGTATCACTGAACATCAGGCGAGCGAACAGGGGGGTTACCGCTATCTAAACCAGTATTACTTTAATGATACTTAGCTCTTTCTGAACCAAAAAGGTATTGAAAAAGTAATATTGATTCAAGAGATGGCAGGAACCTGACCGTCTCTGACTTAAAGTCATGAAAAAATATTTCATTCATTTTGATTGAGTCATTTCATTGTTTAAAAATCCTAGATAAAATTAAATTTAGTACAAATACGAAATCAATGAAATAATTATTTTACGAACGCAATGACAATCTCCCCTGTTTTATAAAGCTACTTAAAGGTGAAGAAAATACAAATTATTAATAATAATAATATCCACTGACATTCACACAGCGCCATCTATCCCCAAGTTAAGCGTGTAGCCTGTAGTATGGGTACTAAACAACGGATAAACATACTATATATATATATATATATATTTTGTAAATTTAAATAAAAAAAACGTCGACGTCTCAACCGTTATACCAAATAGGTCGTCAAAATTAAATTTCTACACCCCCATTTCAAACAACAAACCATGCTTTCATCCTCACTTTAATTCTTCCAATATAAGTGGGTCACCGAGTTAATTATCATGACTAGTGGTCCACAGGCGCTCTCTGTCGCTGATATAAATTACGCCATTAAAACTTCCCCCCCTCTCTTCAAACGTAATCTAGTTTGCGGCTGTAGGCTGCCGCGGTACTAAGTGAGACTCATTGTCAACTTACTGCGGACTCAAAAGCGTCTTTATTGTTTCATCATCCTCAACTTAATAACGTTCCCACCGAGGGCACGAACCTACCTTTAAGAAAGAAAAATATTTATTTGGTGCATTAAAATTGTACCATTTCTTCCTTAATATTAAAAATAATAATAATGCTACCAAAATGGTGGCCCCTCAGCTAATGCCAAGACAGTTTTGTCAAGCCGCTCTTTTGCACGGTACACGGGTAGGCTCGAATAAGGTCAATACTGATGTATATACCTTATTCGAACCTACCCGTTTAGGGTGTATAGGCCTTAGTCGTTCACGCGGGTCCAGTGCGGATTGGCCAACTTCACGCACAAACTATGAATCTCTTTGCATGCGTGCGCAGGTTTCCTCGGAATGTTTTCCTTCACCGTAAGAGCGGCGAATAAACGTACATATAATTTCGAAAACACATTGGTACGTGGCGGGATTTGAACCTGCTCCCTCCAGATCAGAAGGCAACACACCAAAGAGCTACTGACCGACGCTTTATACTTTACTTAATACTATTCCAGTCCACTGTCGGACACCTCTTCAACCTTTTGCAGTCCACAGTTAGACATAGGTCTCACCCATTTTACGCTAGATGTACCGCTCCTCCGTTTTGCTCATTCAGCCGCCTCCAGCGACTTTTTGCAGGTTGTCCATCAATATCAAGGCGCAACTTCTACTCCAGAACTAGTCTGCTGCAAGTGCTGCAACGGACATATCGGTTCTGCGGCATACGTGCTCGGCTCACTGCCACTTCAACTGTTTTCTTGGTTCTGGTTTTTTACTTTTGTATGTATCGGGTACAGTAATAACACTATAATCTGATCCACCTCAGAAGACTACCTCATAGACATCCGAATATACAATTAGACTGGACAAGCCGCCAAGTTTATAGGGAGTCCCAGTGTCGCAATTTCTTTTTGGTTCTTACCGGTGAAAAGTTATTCTATTACTTGGTAAATTTACTGATTCATTGCGATGATGGCATGTTACAATTGCACAGGATGGCATTTTGGAAAAAAACGTAATTTCTTCTAATATTCGTGCGTCTGACCGTCTCACAGAGCGTTAACTGGCAGCCAGTGTATGCTCGTTGAGCTTACATTTGTCGCACTTTAAACGCGGCTCGCCCCATCTCTTGTATTAGGAAATCTGTGCTGTACCTACAGAGTCATTTAGCCCTAATTTTTGGAACGTCACTGGATCATATATCTAATATATTTATTTTAATCACCGCACATATTTTATATTTTGTATTTGTCATCAACAAACATTGCAACATTTCTGGGTCCTCTAGTCTTGCAAATGTTCATTGGCGGTGGTATCACTTACCATCAGGTGAAGCGTATGCGTGTTTGTCTCCCGTTTAATTTAAAAGAAATATAAAAATGCACTATTAAACAATTACACGTTACGTCTTTACATACAAATAACATAGTAATAAAGACAAGTAACAAAATTACAGCAAAAGTATTGCCATCTGTATAACTCTTTACAAAAACAATAAGAAATAAAAGAAATACATATACCATTAGTTTTCAGTGTACCTAAGGTTAAAACTGAAATTATTTAAGCTTAATCTCATTTCCTCATTAACGCTATTTGTTATAACGACTCATTCAGCACGGGACGTGACGAGCGACCGCACCCAGCGCTCGTTTGCCGCAAGTTTTAATGAACTGAGCTAACCCCCTTCAAGTTAGAACTAATTATTAATTGATGTTAACATTTTGTCGATCGGAGTGTCAAGTAGCCGACTGTTCTTCATTATCATCCTATGGATTCACTACACGGTGCAGGCACAGCATAATCATATGGCGATTAGGCCGCAACTCACCAAGCAATGTTGCCGCTCAATAGTCGACTATTTTTTTTTTTATATTCCTTAATTAATTTTTTTTTCAATATTCAATTTTATCTGACATGTTAAAAAACATACTAACTTTCAATAATTTGATGTAATTATAATGTATTACTATTAGTGCCCATTTATTATTATTGTATCCATGTATTAGACAAATTTTATATGTCTCGCCATGTTCCAGTGTTCTATGTATGCCATAATGACGTGTTGGGATACTGTAAGTTGTTATGTGGATTTTTGAAATAAATAAATTGAAAGGCTATCGATAGTCCACCGAACGTTGGGCAAAAGCAATACTATAAATCGGCCTATCGACATTATCGATAGCTTAGTTTAGCACAATAGTATTGGTACAATGCAGTACTATCGATAGTATCAGCTTTGTTAATCACACCAACTATCGATACTATCGATAGTGCAATACTATAACATTGCACTATCTGTAGATAACCTTTTATAAATAGTATTGCCACGTTCGACAGGCTGCACGTTCGACAATTCCTAGGGATCGGTCCGCGTGTAAATCATTAGGGGAGGCCTTCGACACGTTCGACAGTATCGATAGTCATTTCTATATTGAGCTACGATACTATCGAGTAATGCAGTGTATCAATATTATTGCGCTGAACTAAGCTATCGATAGTGTCGATAGGCCGATCGATAGTGTAGATAATTTTCGAGGTGAACTATCGATAGGCCAACTATTGATATTTCGGCAACACGTGCACCAAACAAACCCAATGCGGTTTCGCGGGTTTTAGCAAATACCGGGACCGACGACTTTTCTTCTTATATTCTCTATAGAGAGCGTCGGTGGCTCAATGGTGTGGACTATCGCCCGCCTACCGGGAGGGAGGTGCAAATCCCGACACGTACCAATGTGTTTTCGAATTTTCGAAATTCTATGTACGTTATCCGACGCTCTTACGGTGAAGGAAAACATCGTGAGGAAACCATCATGCACGCCTGCGAAGAGATTTGAAGGTTGTGTGTGAAGTCGTCCAATCCGCACTGGGCCCGCGTGGACGACTAAGGCCTAATCACCCTATACGGGTAGGCTCGTGCCCCTCGGTGGGGACGTTTAATGAGCTGATGATGATGATTCTTTCCTTACCTTAAAAAACCCACTATATCTTATAAGAACGTATTATGTTTACAATTTTATTCACGTCAACAATAGTCTTCAATCTTCATACGTCTGCTTGTAGCCAGACGCATTCAATGAAATAGGGTGGTTTGCTGAATGCGTCTCGGACGGAGCTACGTAGGGGGAGGGGGGAGTACCGAGGTACACCGGGGAGGCAGCCGTCGAGCCTTCCAATCGTGATTGCTGGCTCCTTTGATTACGCGGACCGATCGCCTACCGATATTGCGTTTCAGTTGGGATATTCAATAATGGCAGTCGAAAAATTTGTACTGGTTTGTATTTGACCTAGCTATCTGTGCCTGCGACTTTGTATGCGTGGAGAAAGAAGTAATGATTTTTATTATTAAATTAGTTATCTGCCAGTACAAGATTAATCAAAATCGGTTCAGCCGTTATAGAGATTAGCCGGTAAGACCAGAATAGAAAACAATATATTATGCATGTGTTGTGATTCCATAACTTTAAATAATAGAGTCATCTTTAGACTACAAAAAGTAAACTAAATGTTTAGGTTAAAAAAGTACAGCTATCTTAACACACGTTTCAGGCTTAAAAAGTTAAAATAAAAACGGAGGGCACGTTAGGCCGTCGCGCGTCGGTCCCGTATACTATCTTAGTATGATAAATGTTAATATCATATAATTTAATACTACTTCATGGGACGATATCTAACACCGAAATGGTTTTCAGAATACTTAGTATCAAAATTCCTACCAGATCAGCTATATATAAAACAAAAAATATTACGCATTTCATAACCTCAAAATACATAAGCCTTACACGTATGACACCATAAAACCGTCCCTGTAAATAAATAACCACGGGATCGCCATTAAAACCTCGTCATCCCCAACTCGTGAATATTCAGCCATGTATTTCCATACAATCAGCCATACAGAAAAGAAAAATATACGACGCGCTCATGATGAAAGTTTGATTAGGTTTTTACGAGTACAAGCCAGTCCCTTCGCGGTGTTAGATTGCAGAATTAATTATGAGTGTCGGGGATCGCTGGGGTGATGCCGCTGCTTCAGCGCTGAAAGATTTTACGAAAAGCGCTTTAACCGCTGCTAAGTGTTATTAGTCTTTGAAACCGATAGAGTTTGCGGCATGCTTTAAGCGCTTGATTTTTAATATTTTAAATAGGAAAGATAACATAATGGTAACTTCAAAATCAAAATGGATGAGGCCTATGTCGAGGAGTGGACTACGATACGTTGAAAAGATGGTAACAGTTATAATGCTACATTCCAGATCGCACATTCCAATTATTCATTTAATAATAATAAATTATTTATTTGCAAGAATATGGTAACACATTTGATATACATTTCTTTTACACAGTTGATACTAATTTGGAGATTTTACTAGGTTGTAGACTCGGTACTGGGTAGGTATCACCTCAGTACTAGATATCGTTCCGTAGAATACAAGTGTTATAAACTTTTATATTTGGAGATGAGGGCACCGTAGATAGTAAAATTACCGGGTATAAGAGACCTAACATCTGTTATCTCGGGTGACGGGCGAAATGTGGCATTGATGGACAATAGTAACTGTCTATCAGTTGTTAGTCTCTTTCAATGCCGCTCTGTCATAGTCAGGCGTAGCACTTATTATCAGGTAACGTCCTGACCATCCCGTACACTTTATAACATAAAAAAACATTAGTTCTCAAGTGCGACCCATCTTTCTGAGCGGAGTTTTAGTTTGATTTCTTCTGTAGTTGGGGTCACTGGAAGGTGTCTTAAGAATACTAAACTATGTAAAACTCAGTAAATCTTGATTTAAATGTACTATGCTTAACATCGGGCGTCGGTGGCTCAATGGTGTGGACTGTCGCCCTCCTACCGGAAGGGCTGAGGTTCAAATCCCGACACGTACCAATGTGATTTCGAATTTTTGAAATTATATGTACGCTATCCGACGCTCTTACGGTGAAGGAAAACATCGTGAGGAAACCTTCATGCACGCCTGCGAAGAGATTCAAAGGTTGTGTGTGAAGTCGTCCAATCCGCACTGGGCCCGCGTGGACGACTAAGGCCTAATCACACCCTATACGGGTAGGCTCGTGCCCCTCGGTGGGGACGTTTAATGAGCTGATGATGATGATGTTAAACTGACTTAGCCACTTTTCTTCATTAGTTATTGTTTTAATCCAGAACTGCTGTGAGAACGTCAAGGATCTACATAACTTTGATATCTCGACATCTTTATCTATACTAATATGGTTTTTAGTACACATAAATAATAATGAAAAGATGAATAAAAAAATGTGTATTTGCTAAAAGTAGCAAACATTTTATTTTTATCAAGAATACAGTTTGCAAAGAGTGAAAATATGTTTGATCGAATACATTGTCCCGCAAGGTCTAGATTTTATCAGTGAAAACATTCCAACCCTCGCTATATAGTTTTCGGGAGCCATCCAATCTAGAATGGTTGAACGCAAGACTTGTGAAAATCGATTACATCACAGCTCTGACATGCCTCAAAATAAATGCTGGATATTACAAATTACAAATACAAAAATATTTATTGTGCATAATAATGTTACAATTTGTACATACTAAAACCATTATAACCTAGACAGTTACAGTTTCTTTCTTAAATTGAGCTAGGTATAACTAGTAATACATCAATCATTATATTTTTTGTAGGTAGGTACAGAATACACAATCCTTTACCTTCCGTACTAGTACAAGACTGTATTACGGCAAGGTAGATATCACTAACAATATATACATACATATACATTTATTTTGATGAATAAATTCGCTTCACAAATAAATGATAGGCTTTTTGTAAGTAGGTATGTACATATTTTGATGTACCATGCATATTTTACTGTCAATAAGAGCGTCGGTGGCTCATTGGTGTGGACTGCTGCCTTCCAATCTGGAGGACGTAGGATCAAATCTCGCCACGTACCTATGTGTTTCCGAAATTAAATGTACGTTATCCGACACTCTTACGGTGAAGGAAAACTTCGTGAGGAAGCCTGCGCACGCCTATGAATAGAATCAATGGTTGTGCGTGAAGTCGGCCAATACACACTGGGCCCGCGTGAACGACTACGGCCTTATTACCCTATACGGGTAGGCTCGTGCCCCACGGTAGGGTTGTTTAATGAGCTGATAAAGATGATGTATCATGAACTTTAAAGTTTATGGTAAATAAACAAACATGAACTTAATTTATTTATTTCACTGCGATCTTTGAAATACACGACATTTCCTTGTCGACCAACCTTGCCCCTCAACTCCTATTCAATAGTTATTTAAATTGCACATTTATTCAAATTCCCGCTTGTCATTCTGTAGATTCTCTCGAACCGTTTTATTCTCAAGAGTGCCCTTTGGTAGGACGGTAGAGTTATGTAAGCGCGTTTAGGCGTTTCGAGTTCAAGGTTATATTCAATTATAGATGAGTCAAAAATAAGGTTTTAAGCTACTTTTCTAACCGTAATCACGGTAACTTCAAAGTCACCGAAATTTTAGGAAACATACTAAGTTTTATATTAACATTTAACAGCTCTTTAATCCTCATCATCGTTAGCATATAACAGCCAACAGCAAGAAACAGGCTTTCCTATACAGAATATCTGTGGGGAGATTGGGTCGTAGCCCACCACGCAATCTTAATGTGGATTGGGGGATGTTAACCTTCCAAAAATAGTAGCCAGAACTGACGGCTTAACGTGCCATCCGAAGAATATTAATGTTTCTTATCTGATCATCAGGCCTGCCAATGTCCTAACCAAACTAGGAAAAACCTCACAATGTGACGTTAACCCATGGGAATCGAACCTATGACCTCCGCAGCCGAACGCTGCGACCACTACACCACGGAGGCAGTTTAATTCTAAAAATATTTTGTTAATTTTCAATTTTGTTTAGTAGTAGTAGGTATGAAAATCTCCATGATTCTAGCGGTCTGAGTGCTGAATTTAGACCTATATATAGACATCTACTGACTTTGGGATTAGTTCATAAGTTTAAAATCACTCAACAGGCAATGGGGCAAGCTATGTTCGGAGTTACTGGTATAAAATCAGGTATTATTCGTGAGAGAACTACCATTACCGACAAAGCTCGTGGAATCAGCAAGTTGAAGTGTAAGAGGCCTGTATAATTTCTAGCACAACCGATTTTATTTTTACTTTAATTATAACGTTTAATAACACATACAATAATGTCACTTGGGGCTAGATGACGTATGAGTGTCACAGGATATTTATTTTAATCATATTTATCTCAATATCGCTACACTAATCATACTTGCACTTATCATCTCCCAAATGTCCAGAGCTATTAAGACCGTCTAATGTGTATTTTCGTGTAAAGCTTTATTGGTAAATCGTTGGGCTTATTTATGAGTGTGGGTAACGATTCGTTTACTCTAAGGGAGCGTTTTAATTGCATGCGGTCAATATTTATTGCTGTGAGGTATGTTATGTGTGTTCTGATTGGATTGATTGGTAATTTTGTTACATAAGTGCCTATTAAGTACTACATACACGTATATACATATTGAGAGCGTGGTTGAGAGCGATGGTTCAATGGTGTGGACTGGTGCCCTCCTACCGGGACTGAAGTTCACATCCCGCCACGTACCAATGTGTTTTAGAATGTTTCAAAAATATATGTAAGTTATTCAACGCTCTTACGGTGAAGGAAAACATAGTGAGGAAACCTGCGCACGCCTGCGAAGAGATCCAAAGGTTGTGTGAAGTCGGCCAATCCACACTGGGCACGCGTGGACGACTAAGACCTATACACCCTATACGGGTAGGCTCGTGCCCCTAAGGCGGACGTTTACTGAGCTGATGATGATGAAGTACTACATTGCATTGTATCGTATGTTTGATTTATTTTTGTTTAGTTTGTTTGAATTCTTTTAATTCTCATGTATGGAGAGTTGCCGCAAAATGGGGGAGACCTATGTCCAACAGTGGACTGCGATAGGTTGAAGAGAGATGGAGAGTTACGTTACGTCACTATAAGGGTACTAATTAATTATAATGAATAATCTTAACATAGTTGTCCAACCACGTCATAATTTTTGTAGACTTAGATTACATATAATGAATAAAACAAGAAGTCATCCAAAACAAAGTCTTTTTTATCATCATCGTAGGCAGACGTCTAGGCAAACACTCGCTTGCAGTTTATTTTCATTTGTGACAAGTCCTTGAAACAGACTCAAGTAATTACGAGACTGCAGTCCCCATTTTTAATATCCGCAGACAAAGGCGTATTGTTACAACCCTTTGGTGTAGCTTCGACGACGGACAGAGCTTTTGTAAGTATATATTACTATTATATGTCTTTATATATTTAGTTAGGAACTACCTATTATTAGTTTTTTAATATATATTTATGAAAATTTAATTTATGTTCGTAAATACTATAACACCTTTAAGAAAAATTGTGATTCACACAATTTTAATACTAGGAATAAAAACAAACTTGCTGTTCCGGACTTGAGACTACATAAAATAGGTAAATCTTTTATAGGAAGATGTATAAAGTTTTTCAATAAGGTACCGCAAAATATTGTAGAGTTGCCCTTTCATATGTTTAAAGTTAGAATCAAACAACACCTTTAAAAAAAAGGGTACTACACTATTGACAGAATATTTATGTGATAAAAATCCGTGGTCTTAAACTGCTCAGCTATTTCAGTGTTTATGCTATATTGTTACATTAAGGAATTGTTTTTAAAAAAGGCAACACTGTTGAGTTTTCTTGAGTGCTTCTTTCTCAACAGGCCAAACCACTGCAGCGCTTTTTTTTTCAAGGCATCAAAACTCATATTTTTAGTTTAGTATTTAAATAGTTTTTTATTATATTTTTGTATATTTCTTGACGTTCATAAGTGCTTTTTGTAAGCCTAATTTGAAATAAATGTTTTTGACTTTGACTTTGACTTTGAAATATAACAACTTTTCTAAAGGCTTGTGGTTTTAACCAACAGGTCGAATAACACAAGAAGACTGCTGATAATATTTGTATTCTAGCACAGATCATTTATTATATAGTAAAGACTTAATAGTGATGATGACATTGTTTTTCTGCCATGGTATGGATGGACCGCTTAATAATAGAAACATTGGTAAAATAATGAGTCCGTTAACATTTAACTCACACAGGTTTCCCAATTCTAAAATCACATTAATAGACTTTCCCAAAAATAATTCATACAAATGACTACTGCTTGTACAAGAAGAATTTCGTGCTTCGAAGGGCACGTTAGGCCGTCAGTCCTGTCTAAAACATTAGGATGGTAATTTTTTTATATTACTAAAGTGTATAGGACGGTCAAGACGCTCACCTGATGGTAAGTGATACGCCTGACCATGACAGAGCGACTTTGATTGAGATAACAACAGATACACAATTTTATTCTCCATCAACGCCGCACTGCGCCCGTCACCCGGATCAGCAGATGTTAAGTTTCTTATACCCGGTAATTTTACTAGCTACAGTGCCCTCATCTCGAAACACAGAAGTGCGAAATACTTTTATTTCCCAGGACGATATCTGGCACTAGGTAGGTACCACCCTAGTTGACTCAGTACCGAGTCTAGCACCTAGTAGTATGTTAGGCGTTAACACCCAGCAATCTGCATTGGACCCGAGGGGTGGGTTACGGCCCAATCTCCCCATAGCTATGCGGGAAGGCCTGTGCCCTGCAGTGGGCTGTTATAGGCTGAAGACGATAATGATGATGAACCACTCTTACTGGGAGTCCGGCCCACTCATGCAGAAGTTTGACTCTTCCACACGAAGTATTTCCATTCATAAGGATTAAGGACCAAAAATTCACCAAAATATCACTCAAATCGCAACCAGCTAATTGAATATTGCATCGAACGAGAGTGCAAAGCAAAAGGCGAACCCTCCCATACAAACGGCCACAATAGTGGGGGATGATCAGCCAGGGGCCGTCTGGCGGCGCAATTACTAGGGCCGTCCAAATTTACCACATTTAGATTTATAAACTCACCTCCAACTTTTCATCATCATTTCAGCCTGATGTGTTTTTCAGCTGAAGAGCGTCGGTGGTAAACTGTTACCCCCCGATCAGAGGGGTGCAGGATGAAATCCCGCCACGTCACAATGTCTTTTTGAATTTATATGTACCTACGTTTATCCGACGCTGAAGGAAAATATCGCGAGGAAACCTGCGCATTCCTGCGCAAGAATTCAAAGGTTGTGCGTGAAGCCGGCTAATCCGCACTGGGCCCGCGTGTCGACTTAAGCCTATACACCCCTAACCGGGTAGGCTCGTGCCCCTCGGTTGGACGTTTAATAAGCTGATGATGATATGTTTTTCGGCAGGCAAACAAGCGGTCGGTTCACCTGAGGGTAAGTAATACAGCCATACATAGACACATCCAACTCCGGAGAAGCAACGTGCGTATCGCTATGATAAGGTTAAGGGATAGGAGACAGGGAGAGTGAAGAGGGTTTTCCTCCGTTAAACTTACTCATTCACTAAACAAGTGCTATGAGTATTTTCCTGTGGTATTTTGTGAGGTCGTGGTACCACTCTGAAGTATGACTTTCCCACATTTAAACATAAAATTAAAAAATACGGAGAGATTGTCATTAATACACAAAAAGTGTCCCCGAAATGACAGCTGCTGTCTATGTCATTTTGACAAATAGTTTTCGGATAATTTTGGTACATTAATTTGAATGTCATTAATCTTGAAATATATTATCGTGTTGTTCAAATGTCAATCCAGTTTTATCTTTGGTTTTCGCACAATATTTTTCTCAGCTCTGTTGACAGATGCGAGCCAAATGTCTTAATTTTCCATACAAAATTCCTATGTATTTGATTTCTCCATCCTAAGGTTGCCTGGAAGAAATTGCCATGTGCAATAAGGCCGCCCATTGTACTCTCTTTTTCTTTTTTTTTGTTTTTTTTTTGTGTATTTCAGTGTACAACAAAGAATTAAATAAATAAAACTGACCTAATTTTGACACTCTTTTGTTTTAATAGAAAGACTCCGTCTGTATTTTTATACATCCATGTTTTGAGGTATCATTTTTTGGTACATACAATAATAATTTATATGGTCTCAGCATAAGCTGTCATACCATAAAAAAACAAACTGCTGTAGCTGCCAACCCTGCATTTCCAAGTGCCCTTTGAGCGGTCCTCGTGAGTCGATGTTTTACGCGCTTTCAAACCACAGTGCTTATTAGTTTTATGTCAACTCGCGGGTGAAGGGGACAAATTAAAAACTAAACGTACGCACGCACAAAAGAACATAAAAACGGTACCCCGGCTCGGGGGGACCAAAGGGAGCAAGGGTTCTGATGAAAAACGTTGCTCTTTTACGCGTATGAATTGTTACCGAGTTTTAATGATTTCCGTGGCCAAATGGCAAATAACGGTATGTTCATAGATTCGTCATGCATGTCTGAAACACAGATTTCCCAATACAGGAGATGGGGCAAGCCGCGTTTAAAGTGCGACAACTGTAAGCTCAACGAGCATACACTGGCTGCCAGTTTACGCTCTGTGAGACGAGTCAAGACGTACGAATATTAGAAGAAATTCCGTTTTTTTTTTTCAAAATGCCATCATGTGCAATTGTAACATGCACAAATTTACCAAGAAATATAATAACTGTTCACAGGTAAGAACCGAAAAGAAATTGCGACACTGGGACTGCCTATAAACTTGGCGGCTTGTCCAGTCTAATGTATATTCTGATGTCTGTGGTCTGAATATTGAAGCCGGGACCGACGGTTTAACGTGCCTTCCAGAGCACGGATCTCATTTTCATTCAGAAAAGCAGGTGATTCAGCCTGGAATGTCTTTCCGTTTGGATTCAAACCCACGACCACTGGTTTAAACAGCTGAAAAGTAAGCCCAGTAGACAAATGGAGGCTGTTAAATTGGAAAATAGCCTAAATCGTGACCTACATTCTGCGAATACTACTTATTCAGACGACCGAAGCTTGTTCAGTGTAACGCCGTCACACACGAGCCAATGAATAAATTTACCCACTGCAATGTCCTCAACAAAATCTGCATGAATAAGGATTGCGCGTGCGGGCTTACACCGACGAATTTTACCATTCAGTATCGCTGCCTGTTCTTCGCCTTATTGAGGATTACTTCGTTCACTTGGTTGATAGTGATATGCCTAAACATGACAGATGCAGTGTTGGTGGAAATTATTTTCAGTAACTGTCATTATTCTGCGCCAACCGTGCGCTGCGCCCGCCTAGGTCTTTTGGTATCACTAATTAATTGATAAATGTAATTGTATCAAATTCGTTTTAATCTAACATTAATTTAGTAGACATTCCATTTGAACTATTGTTCGCACTGGATACAATTTGGTTAACAGTTAGTATATATCAAGCTGTGATGATGATGATCTCAACTGTGGACAATCTCTCTGCCTTTCCCTAGTGATTTTAGGTTGATATTGAACAATACGCAGTATTCAAGCGGCAAATACGTTCTCCTCATTGAATGGAAATGACCCACTCCAACGAACAGTTGCTGTATCGCTTATACGTGAGGCCGCAGTTGGTGGTAATGCAACAAACTTATCCAGCCATTCTGAACACTGTGGTGTAATGGTGCAGAAGTCGGCTACTATACCAAGGGTTCCGGGTTCGTTGACTGGCCGTACAAACATTTGCGTGCATAAACATGTCTGTTTGTATTGGTGTGGGTGTTTCTATTCATATTATTACTGTATTTAGGAAAACGAAGTATAGTATATAAATATAATTTATAGTAGCTTAGTACACATACAACATAGCGTATAGCAACTTCTTGCTAAATTGTAACGCTATGTGTAAGTCGGTGGATATTTATTGATTTTTAAAATTCCTTATTTTATATACGCACAGACATCCGAATATGCAATAAGACTGGACAAGCCGCCAAGTTTATAGGCAGTCCCAGTGTCGCAATTTATTTTCGGTTCTTACCTGTGAAAAGTTATTATATTTCTTGGTAAATTTACTGATTCATTGCGATGATGGCATGTTACAATTGCACAGGATGGCATTTTGGAAAAAAACGGTAATTTCTTCTAATATTCATGCGTCTTGACTCGTCTCACAGAGCCTAAACTGGCAGCCAGTGTATGCTCGTTGAGCTTACATTTGTCGCACTTTAAACGCGGCTTGCCCCATCTCCTGTATTGGGAAATCTGTGTATATACGTATCAAAATCAACCCCTAAAACCTTCGAGTTTGTTCGAGCAAGTATTCCATTAAATTTGTCCTACAAAGACACCCGAATGGTGCATATAACGTCTCGGTCATGCATATCTGGATCATTATTATTAATACGAGTAATTTGAAATTCAAAGAAAGAAAAGACATAGTTGAACTTTCAATTGAACGAACTATTGAACTCTATGTATAGAACTCCAGCAATTTATAATACTCTGTGTATATAACCACC
This sequence comes from Leucinodes orbonalis, assembly GCA_019425675.1. Classification (NCBI taxonomy): domain Eukaryota; kingdom Metazoa; phylum Arthropoda; class Insecta; order Lepidoptera; family Crambidae; genus Leucinodes; species Leucinodes orbonalis. The sequence goes on from PQWD01010273.1 coordinate 22,451, forward strand.
ATCGTCCGATTATAGTTTATTTGAATTCACTATGGAAGAGGTACTTCAAAAAGTTTGTAAATCCTCCAAGAAGGTGGTTGTGTGTGGAGATTTCAACATTAACATCCTAGATTCTACACAAAACTCGTACGGTTCCTTAATCTATTTAAATCATTTAATTTAATAACTATTTGCAGAACCTACAAGGGTCACTCCAACTACAGCTACCTGTTGGACAACATATTTTGTGAAAATAATATATTAGGGAAACTCTAGTAAATTGCCTACAATCTGATCACTGGACTATTAGCACAGTTCAAGCATCATCATGTCTCACAAAATCTAAACATAGTTCATAGGCCAATAACTAACAACCGGATTAATAGATTCAAAAACACTATCGATGAAAAAATATCGCAATTAAAACTAGGGAAGCAAGATGCAAAATTTTATATTGTTACGAGCTGGGGGTTCCGGATAAATTATTGCCAAACACGAAGAATAACACGGTAACACACTTTATTAATTAACCAATAAATCACACACAACACTAATTACACTTACACTCGTACTAATTAATCAATTAACGCACGCACTAAAATCCGTAATTAACACTGCACACTATAACACAACACTTTCCGCACACACACGTAATAATCACACGTTAACTCTTCACACTGTTATATCACACTCGACGATCCCTTAGATATCGCTGTATCACTCGCTTCTTCCTTGTAGTCGCAGGTATTTCGCTCTTCGTTCGCTCTTGAGTAGAACACAAGACTCCCGGCGCACCCGTCGGCCCGCCTTATATACCTGTCCGGCCGCTGAGCTCGAAGCGTCGACGTCATTCTACATAGTTCGCGAATTATCTAGAACATACTACACTCTTTGCTATTTGACAATTCGCATGTCATACTCTATGGATTGTCTGTGGACTGACGTCACATATTAGCCGCCATATTTAATGACATTTTAAATACGTCAATTCGTAACACTGCCCCTTCCAAGAAATGCTCGTCCCGAGCATTATCTCCATAGAAACGCGCTAATCGATCCACATGAACAATCTTGGATGCTCCTCGTGGGTGCTTGCGTATACGGTACGTGACGTCGTTAATTTTGGTTATAACTTGATACGGTCCATCCCATTTGGCTTGAAGTTTGGGAGACTTTCCTTTGCTTCGAAGTGGGTTATGTAGCCATACCAATGAACCTTCTTCAAAACCTTGATTGTTTACGTTGCGATCGTAACGTGTTTTGGTCCTTTCTGATGACTGCTGACTTGACTGTCGAACATGCTCATAAACGTCATTCATCTTATCTCTTAAATCACTTACGTACTCCGTTATACTACGAGGTGTATCAGGAGGTATTCCAGTAATAAGGTCAGCAGGCAACCTTAATTCTCGACCGAAATTTGCAAATGCTGGGGTTACGGATGTGTTTTCATGGATAGCGCTTCGGTAAGACAAGAGGAATGGCTGTATATGCTTATCCCAATCCTTCTGTCTGCTATCTACAACTTTCGCCAAGTATCTCTCAAGCGTTTGGTTAAAACGCTCTACCATTCCATCCGATTGTGGGTGATAAGAAGTTGTTCGTGTCTTGTGGGCACCCATTACACGACAAGTCTCCTGAAAAACTTGCGATTCAAAGTTTCTTCCCTGGTCGGTGTGGATTTCTAAGGGTACCCCAAACCGACAAAAGACTTCTTGAACGAGCTTGTCGGCAACTGTAGTAGCTTCTTGATTAGGTATCGCGAAAACTTCTGGCCACTTCGTGAAGTAATCCATGACAACCATGAAGTATTTGTTGCCGCTCTCACTGACGGGAAACGGCCCCGCCACATCTAATGCTATACGTTCCCATGGTGCTCCCACATTGTATAATTGCATCGCACCTCGGCTGCGTGTATGTGGTCCCTTTACAGCAGCGCAGCTAGTACATTTGCGACACCAATCTTCAACATCAGCCCGACAGTGAATCCAATAAAATCTTTCACGAATTCTCAGTAAAGTCCTTTTTACTCCCAAATGGCCACCGGAACATCCATTGTGATATAGCTGCAATACTTCCGGTACTTTACTTTTCGGAACCACCATTTGTAGATGACAGTTATCACCGCGAGTACTTTCCCATTTTCGGCAAAGGACGCCATCATGGATGAGCAAACTATTCCATTGTGCCCAATAACTCTTCGTGACAGAGCTCATAGAGGCGACAGTACTCCAGTTGGGCCGAGGAGTGCTAGCTTCAATCCACTCGAAGATGGGCTTTATGTCCCTGTCATCCTTCTGCGCCTGTCGTAATGTTGACCTCCATTCATCGCTTATGTTTGTTTTGATCACTCGAATGGGAACTTCTTCTTTGGCTTCTTGCCGAACACAATGCTTGCAATCCTCGGAACAAGGTCTTCTTGAGAGCGCGTCGGCGTTACCATGTGACTTTCCGCTTCGATGTTCTATGTCAAAGTCAAACTCTTGAAGTAATTCAATCCATCTGGCCACCTGTCCTTCAGGATTCTTAAACTGTAAAAGCCATTTTAATGCAGCATGATCAGTGCGTAGACGGAACTTACGCCCTAACAAATATTTATTAAAGTGCTGTAAAGTCTTAACCACAGCAAGAAGCTCCCTTCTGGTGACACAGTAATTTCTCTCTGGTTTGGATAAGGCCTTACTAAAGTAGGCAATCACAACTTCATGCTCTCCTTTCCGTTGCGATAATACACCACCAATTCCAGTATTACTGGCATCTGTGTCGACGATGAATTCTATTTGTATCAGGGTAACCTAAAATCGGTGCATCACAAAGATGTTTCTTCAACTCGTGGAATGCGATTTCACATTGTTCATCCCAACGGAAAGTTCGTTTCTCCTCCGTTAGCTTGTGCAATGGTCTGGCAATATCGGCAAAATTCTTGACAAAGCGGCGATAGTAAGAGCACAGTCCAAGGAAAGCTCTCACCTGGGTCTTATCTTTTGGTACCGGCCAATCTTGCACAGCCTTAATCTTCTCAGGATCTGTTTGCACTCCATCTTGGGAAACCACATGACCCAAAAAGCTTACTTCCCGCCGAAAGAATGAGCATTTCTTCGAGTTCAGCTTCAAATTAGCTCCTTTTATCTTCAAGAGTACCTTTTCCAGATTCCTGAGGTGTTCCTGGAAGGTGCGGCCTACAATAATCACGTCATCTAAGTAGACTAGACAGGCGTCTCCAATCAAGCCAGTAAGCACAAATTCCATTAATCTCTCGAAAGTAGCAGGAGCGTTGCACAAACCGAATGGCATGACCGTAAATTGCCATAAACCTTTGCCAGTTGAGAAGGCAGTTTTCTCCTTGTCCTTGGAATCGAGTTCCACTTGCCAGTAACCGCTCTTCAGGTCTAACGTGGTAAACCACTTCATTCCTGTCAGCGTGTCCAGCGTGTCATCGATTCTCGGAAGCGGGTAGCTGTCCTTCTTTGTAATGTCGTTTAATCGCCTATAATCTACGCAAAACCGTAGGCTACCGTCTTTCTTCTTCACGAGGACAACAGGTGAACACCATGGGCTAGACGAGGGTTCGATGACGCCATCTTTTAGCATCCCATCAATCATGGCCTCAACCTCCTTTTCACGGGCCACTGGTAATCTTCTCGGTCGCTGGCGGATCGGTGCCTCGCTGCCAGTATTAATTTTGTGTCTTACCAACCCAGTTTTCCCAATATCTGCATCATTTGTCGAGAAAACATCGCTATACTTGACCAACAATCCTTCGACCATCCTTCTTTCATCCTTCGTCAAGTATTGTTGACATTCCTCAAACACAGTAGAGACATCAATGCCTTGGTCGGGTCTTTTGCCAGAGCTGGGTAGATCTTCACATCGACGCAGCCACGCTACTCCATCACAAGTGCCCATGATGGTACCCTTCTTAATTACTTGTTCCTCAGCGGAAAGGTTTAATACACGTACCGCTGCAACTTTACTAAATTTCACAAGACTTCGTGCCATCTTCCACGGTGTTAAATGATTTGAACTTTCTATAAGCACACAACGATGTTCTTTGCCAGAATAATGTGGAAGACGTACTGGAACTATAGTTTCGGACCTGGGTAAAAGCACTGTTCTTCGTAAGCAGTAAACATTTCCTGATGAAGCACCTTCCATCATCAGTTCTTCTGTGCCACATTTCATAACACCTTCATTAACATCGATCTTGCAGTCATGATTTCGCATAAAATCTAGGCCCAATATGCAATCATCGACGATATCTGCTATAATGACTCGATGTCCATACACGTTGTTGCCTAACCTGAACTCCACATTTCTACAGCCATGTACGGGCAGATGCTGACCAGTAGCTGTTACCAGTTGAAGATGGTCGAAGTTCCCGCTGTTGCCCCCAAGAAGACGATTTGCTAATTGAGAACTGACGACCGTACGTGAAGCACCAGTATCCAACGTTAGCCTGCACGATATCCCGTTGATTTCACCTCTTATTATCAGGCTGTTCCCGTCTTGAGCTTGGCGAATCGAAATCTTCGGGGCTCGACGAACACCAGCCAGCACCCGCCCCACGGTCCTGGCACTTATTCGTTTCCCTGTTGATGTTGGGCAGTTGTATTTGCCGCCCTTTCTTCATGATCCTCAGTCCGCCTAGCGCTAATTTGTTTGCGGCAGTTCAAGCGGAGATGGCCTTTGAGCCCACATGAATAACATCTAGGGATAAATCTGCGCAAAGGTTCACACTCAGCCGTTTCAACAACTTCCCTGATGCGGTGGGTTCTTTGGTCTTGTCGTACGGCTTCCACTTCCAACGCATGGGCCAAAGCGTCCTTTAGCGTAGCATGATGTCCAAGTCGCACAGCTGCCCTCACCTCCAAATCCCGGATGCCATCCACAAAGGCCTGCACCAACATCTTGTGGGATAGTATGGGCTCTGTTCGATATGCTTTACGAACAAGCTTCTCGATTTCCAATCCCCACTGTTGTAAATTCTCACCAACGCGCTGGACCCGTTCTTTAAGCTGCGCGCGAAACACATGTTCCAAATGAGCATCACCAAACCTGGATTCCAGTGCTTGCACCAACTGCCCATATGTCACATCTTTGCCAAGAGTTTCAAGCACCGACAACGCTTCGCCCCGTAGGCCCAGTGTTAGCGCCGTCAAAGCTTGGGATTCCGACCACGAGTTTGTTTCCTTAACCACCTCGAACTGTAGATTGTACGCCGACCAAGACGTTGTCCCATCGAATGGCGGCACTTTAACGCCTTTTGTTGAAGGCGCGCAACCAACGGATTGCCGGCTACCGTTGGTGATCTTTAGCTCCTTCACTTCTTTCTTGATGTCGGCAATCTCGCTGAAAGCTTCCGTAATCTGTTTTTCATGATGGCCGACTTGCTCCTTAACTTCTTGAAGATCCTTCCCAAACTTGCTATGGATATCCTTGATAAGGAGCATTTGTTCCTCTTGTCGACGTGTCTGTTCCTCCTTATCGGCTTGGAGTTGCGCTTGTAACTGTCGAGCTTGTTCCTGTAGCAACGCCATCAATGCAGCCATATCGAAAGTGGACGCTGCAGAGGCCGTAGATGGTCCCGGCACACCTTCTGTTGCAGTCGCTGGGCTGCCCGATGATGGCGACTCTTCAAACCGGCTCCTGTCCATAGCGGCTTGTCGCTGGCTTCTAGTACGAACAACGTCCGTATCTTCCTTCGGTAGCACAGGCATAATTTATCCCACTTCTGACACCAAATGTTACGAGCTGGGGGTTCCGGATAAATTATTGCCAAACACGAAGAATAACACGGTAACACACTTTATTAATTAACCAATATTAAATCACACACAACACTAATTACACATGCACTCGTACTAATTAATCAATTAACGCACGCACTAAAATCCGTAATTAACACTGCACACTATAACACAACACTTTCCGCACACACACGTAATAATCACACGTTAACTCTTCACACTGTTCTATCACACTCGACGATCCCTTAGATATCGCTGTATCACTCGCTTCTTCCTTGTAGTCGCAGGTATTTCGCTCTTCGTTCGCTCTTGAGTAGAACACAAGACTGCCGGCGCACCCGTCGGCCCGCCTTATATACCTGTCCGGCCGCTGAGCTCGAAGCGTCGACGTCATTCTACATAGTTCGCGAATTATCTAGAACATACTACACTCTTTGCTATTTGACAATTCGCATGTCATACTCTATGGATTGTCTGTGGACTGACGTCACATATTAGCCGCCATATTTAATGACATTTTAAATACGACAATTCGTAACAATATGAACAGCTTTTAATACTGTTAAAAATACATTTGATAAAACGTTCCCTACTCAAGTATTAAAGTTAACAATTCTAAGTCAAAATTTAGTGAGTGGGCCACACCAGGTATTTATAAAAGTCGGGCTAGATTGTATGATTTATATAATTTGAAAGCGTCTTCAAATAACCCAGAGTTTTACAACTATGTTAAACATTACTCAAAGATCTTTAAACAGACCTGTCTTACCGCCAAATCAATATTTTTACGGAATAAGATAAAAAATGCCGACAATAAAATAAAAAGCTACGTGGAATATTATTAACAAAGAAACCTGTAATTCAAAGCAACATGATAATACATTAACCTTACAAATCGATGGCAATATCATAAATCTGACTTAGAAGTAGCTAACGCTTTTGAAACTTTTTTTACGAATATTCCATGTGAGGTTACTAAGATCTTAAGCTCTAGTTCAGCAGCTGCTAGCGGTCTTTTAACATCTAGTGTAAGGGAGTGCAGTAATGTAATTCAGTTTTAAACGTATTAATGCAAATTCTATTACTCAAACGTTTAAAGAATTGAATATGAAGAAAACCGAAGATCTGTGGGGTATCTCAGTACATATTATTAAATTAATTATAGATAGTATAGCACCCCACTTAGCTATCATATTCAATAGGTGCATAGATGAGGGTATTTTTCCAAATTTAATGAAGTACAGTAAATTAATTAAATTATTTAAAACGGGCAATAAAAGTGATCCCTCAAATTTTAGACCAATATCGATCCTTCCCACACTTAGTAAAATTTTTGAGAAAATAATTTATAATCAACTAGTTTCTTATCTACATTTAAATAAAAAATTACATGATAAACAATTCGGATTCACTAAAAATAAAAATACAACAGATGCGGGGATTGCACTCGTCAAACATATATTGCTGCATGGGAGAAAAACGGGATGCCATTGGATATTTTGTGACCTATCGAAAGCTTTTGACTGTGTCGATCATGCAACGTTACTAATCAAGTTGAGACATTATGGTGTATCGGACTGTGCATTAAAACTCTTAGAGTCATATCTCTCTGGTAGAATTCAGAAAGTTAGTGTTAATGGTCAATGTTCCTCGGGTGCCCTGTTGCGCATGGGAGTTCCTCAAGGCTCAATATTAGGTCCCCTTCTCTTTCTTATTTACATAAACGATCTTGCTTACTATTGTAGTAATCTTTCAGACGTAGTACTATTTGCTGATGACACTTCTCTAATCTTTAACGTTGATAGACATAGGGAATCATTTGACGAGGCAAATAGTGCCCTGTCTCGGGTAATGCATTGGTTCACAGTAAATAATTTATTGTTGAATACTAAAAAAAACAAATGTATTAAGTTTAGTATGCCTAATGTAAGACAAGTAGAAACCAATATCACTCTTAATAATGAAAAATTAGAATTTGTTAGTTCAACTGTTTTTCTTGGAATAAGTATTGATAATAGACTTCAGTGGGGACCTCATATTGAATCTCTTGCTGGAAGGCTTAGTTCAGCGGCATATGCGGTTAGGAAAATAAGACTTCTGACAGATGTTGAAACAGCAAGATTGGTTTATTTTAGTTATTTTCATATTGTAATGTCATACGGCATGTTGCTGTGGGGTTCAGCTGCTTACATACAAACCATTTTTGTACTGCAAAAAAGAGCAGTTCGCGCTATTTACCAACTTAACCCCGTGATTCTCTTAGAGAACTTTTCAAAGAAATTAGTATAATGACAGTAGCGTCACAATATATTTATGAGAATTTAATGTACGTGCGTAAAAAATATTATCATATGTTTGATAAGAACTGTGATCTTCACAGTCTCAACACTAGAAATAGAAACAAACTTGCTGTTCCAAATCTTCGGCTACACAAAGTGGGTAAATCTTTTGTTGGTAATTGTATAAAGTATTTTAATAAAGTACCACAACATATTGCGATCTTCCCTTACTTAAGTTTAAAGCTATAATTAAAAGTACCTTTTGAAAAAAGGATATTACTGTGTTAACGACTATTTAGCCGATAACATTATTTGGTCTTAATGTGCTCGCATTGTGTTCCAAGTAAAAATAATGTAATTAGGATGATAATACAGAATTATATAAATTAGACATATTACAGCTATGTAAAAACGAATAGTATTATATAATTTTGACTCGAAATGAGAACATTGTAAACCCCATTTTTTTGAAAAGAGTAACTACACGAGTTTCTTACCGGTATCTTCTCAGTAGATAACAACCTCCCGAACCGGTGGTAGATTCAATAAAAATAACTTCTTGACGATTCAAAAGTGTCATGTAATGATTTATTTGAATAAAACATTTTTGAGTTTGAGTTTGATATGACGTTTCGTGAATGTGAGTGTGGCTGCTACACCAAGGATAGTATATATTATTTAATCTGTGACCAAGGGTTCCGGGTTCGTTTCCGGGCCATATTTGTACGGCATGAATATGTCTGTTTGTATTGGTGTGGATGTTTCTATGGGTATTATTTATGTATTTAGAAAAACACATATATATAAGAGGGACAAAACAAATATATATATAGCACACATAGTAAAATCTTCTTGCTAAATTGTAACGTAATTGTATATACGTATTGAAATAATCCTTTAATCCTTAATCCTCCTTTAATATTAATATATGATCATCATATAGTCTAAACTAAAACCTTCGAGATTGTTTGACAGGTATCGAATTAAATTTTCCCAATGAATACACCGAATGGCGCACATTTCACATCATCTAAAAATACGTATATAAAACCATTTTTCCACAACATCCGTTTGAAGGAAGTGTGAATCTTTTAATCTACCTCCCTTGAACCTTTTTCAAAACCAAATGGGGTATGTGCCCTATTGTCATGACAGCTTCAAAGGCCAAGTAAAACGGTCCCGAGGGTCTTCAGGGAAATAAGACGCGATGGGAAGTCCGGTACTAAAACGCAACCTAATTGCATGAACCGAATATGCTTTGGGAATTATTCTTACATTTATTTAGAGTGAAATAAATAATAATATAAATATCCACTGACATTCACACAGCGCCATCTAGCCCCAAGTTAAGCGTGAAGCCTGTATTATGGGTACTAAACAACGGATAAACATTTTTTTTGTAATTTCATACATAGTATACATAGAAAACACCCAGACTATTACAAACAGACATGTTCATGCACACAAATGTTTGTACTGCCCGGGTTGTAAATATACACAGCGCCATCTGGTCTCCATTTTTAGGGTTCCGTAGACAAATGGCAAAAAACGGAACCCTTATAGATATATATAGTCTGTCTGTCTGTCCGTCCGTATGTCACACCTTTTTTCTCCGAAACTGTAAACACACTATTCAAACTTTGTAAGTATTATCAAACTGGAATAGTTTGCGCTTGAGACACTTCCAAAGTTCCAAATTGTGTCCCTCTAATTTCTAAACTATGGGGTTGATAAAATAAAAAATGATGTACATTACCATAAAATCTAACAACGAAATTTAGTGTGAACAATTTCTGGTGTGTAGTTTTTTATACGTTCTAAACGGTGACCAACTATTTTTCATATGAAAGCTGTAGTAGGTGCCCAAGTAAATAAAAATAACTTTATATTATATGTTACTTGCTGCTGCGGAACCACGGGCGAGTCCGACTCCCGCTTGGCCAATTTTTAAGTTAGTGATAACTATCATAAAAACAATCATTATCATCATTAGCTTATTATAGCCCACTGCATGGTAAAGGCCATCCCGCACAGCGTAGCCCTGGGGAGGTGGGGCCATCACCCACCACATAGACCCAATGCAGGTTAGGATTACAATCTAAATCCAGGATAATTAATATAGGTACACTCGATTTGAAGAAAAAAAACACCCTTCAATTTATTTTTTGATAACATAGGTAGGCAAACGAGCATGCGGTTCACCTGATGGAAAGTGTTACCGCCACCTATGAACATTTGCAACAGCTGAGGTCACAGGGATGCGTTGCCGGCCCTTTATTTACGAATACGCTCTCTTTTTGAGGGAAGCCAGGTCATATCGTTCCAGAAACGATTCCGATGGCAACTGATTCGACAGATTAATCGTACAGAAGATGTCTATCAAAACGAACTGTGGAAGACCTCCAACTATCCAGATGGTGTGGGTGAAATCTGAAATTGTAGGCAGGACCGACAGTTTAACGTTTACTCCGAAGCATGGAATCATATTTCTTTTCAGACAACCAGGTAATGCAGCACGAATGTCCTAGCCAAACTAGGAAAATCACACAAAGTGAAGTTACTCCGCGGGGTTCGAACCCACAACCTCTAGGTCACGCAGCCGAACACTATGCCTAGACCACGGGGGCAGTTTAGTACATTTAAAATTCAACCAGCATTAAAAGAGCGCGTTTTTAAATAAATATCAACTAACTTACACACAGCGCCATCCAGTCCCAAACTAAGCATTAGCCTGTAATATGGGTTCTAAACAACGGATAAACTTATGTACTTTTTTGTTAACACCAGTGTTTTTTTATTGTACATAAAAATGTGTTTATTATTAGATAAAGCACCTGACTAGTCTAGATTTTCCGACTTGCCCGTAGCACAAACAAGGCCACTGGGTCAAGCGCTGACACGTTCATATGTCGCAGATGGGAATGTGACTCTCCGCATTCTTTTGTTTCTCGCTAAAATGGCGTAATGGGAGTGCAGGTGAAAAGATGACACATTAAACTGGGAGCATTGTCGACATGTTAGTTGAAAATGTACGCATTATATTCTTAAATGAGTAAACATTAGTACGCGTATAGTACCTAAGTTTCGAGATATGAAGACCAGTCTGTAAGTTTCGAGGTATCGACAAAAATAGACATTGACTTAACTTTAAAAATATTATGTCCATCTGCATTTACTATAACAAATTCCGTATACGAGCTACTGTAAATTGAATTGAAGGTGTGTTTTGATTTAGTATGCAGATAGATGGTATGATGTAAGCACCCGCTAAGAAAGGATAATGATTTATTCTACCCCAAGGGGACAAAATATATGATAGAATTTAGTATGATACTTTGTTTATTTTAAACCTTTTAAGACTTTGCTTGCATAAAGCTACTACGGCATAGGCATCCCCTAAGAAAGGATTATGATAAAATCTACCCTGAAGGGAATTAAATAGGGGATGAAAATTAATTCTTTCTCAAGCCGCGGGCAATAGCTACTTTAGAAATAAAAGAAAAATCGTAATTAAAGGTTACCTTCATGAGATGTAAGTGCGAGGAAACAGCGTCGACGCGCTCCGCGGGCTCCCCGCCGTCGACCGGGAACGAACCCAGATACTGGAACAATACATACCTTTGTTAGTTCGAAAGCAACATATAAATAAAGACAAAATTATAATACTAAGACCCGTGTTCTGGAACGAGACTCAACGTTGGTTACTTAAATTGAGGTAAAAATGATGTTCACACAGCACCGTCTAGCCCTAAGTTAAGCGTAAAGCCTGTATTATGAGTACTAAACAAGGGATAAACATACTTAGATACATTTTTTTTACATACACAAATACATACACATTATATATAAAAAACACCCGTCTATTCAACTAAAGATCAACGCTTTAGTATCGTTCTAGAATATTGGCCTAAATGTTTTTCTCATCAACCACAATCGCTTTTATTATATTCCGTTGTCGTCTACCTTCCCAGCATTACCCCGGGGAAAAGTGAGTAGCTACAGAGACGGTATTAACTTAATTGTTTTAGAACAAGTTAAGGCGATTGTCGCAGATTTTATGTTTCAATAAATGTCTGTATAATAATAAATTTCCACCGACATCAACACAGAGTAATCCAGCGCCCATTGAAGCAAGGAGCTTGTACGATACGTACTAAAAGCTTTATTATGTCATTTAGTGAACGGAATGCTCAGTTCGCTCACCTGGTGGTAAGTGATATGACTGACCGTGACATACGCTGTGTTCATCATCATTATCCAGAAGATCCAGATCCAGAAGGGAATTAATAAGTGAGTTAGTAGGCAACTTTACGCCAACACTGTGCCCGTCCGTGACAACGGATGTTTGATGTCTCATACCGGGTAATTTTACTAGCTACAGTTACCAGTACAAAAGTGCTTAGAACCGCAGTGGTGCCTAACTAGACGACTCAGTACCGAGTCTACCACCTAGTAACCTTAAAAGTTTAAAGCATGCTTTTTATCGTTTTTTTTTATTTTAAATATATTTTATGAATTCATTTTAACACGGCGCTGTGGATTGTCCACTCTACTTTACTATTACTATGTGAAAGTAGAACCCTCCAGCAATTCAAAAAGGGAACAAACACTGCAGTAGTTTCTTTGTCCAGTGTAGGACAATAGCAATGTAGGGAGCCCTGACAAATGCAAGTACCCTTATACATTAAACTGAGTAATTAATGAGGTCTTAGGCGTCTTTTTGGGGTGGAAAGGGCTAAGATGGTGATCTAATTATGTTTCTGCCAAGTCTCATATGGATCATTTTTTTTTCTTGTTGTGGCAACAGTCGGACTAACAGCCTAATTTTAAGTTGTACTTAACATTTTTACTGTAACCTTTAACATCTGTAACCGTAACTTTACAATACCTTAATGTACATTGCATTGTCTATTTGCACAAAAGTTGAAAGTATAATATGTAAACATGGACGCATCAACAGGATACAACACTGAGCGCTTTTTATGTATCAACATTCATGTTTGTACTATTCATTGTTATTTTATTTTATTTCGAGTATTTTTTATGTGCTTCTTGTAAGCCTATTTTGAAAAATGCATTTTGGCTTTGAATATGGAGAGATTGTCAATAATACATAAAATGTTTTCCCGAAATGACAGCTGCTTTAAGGTATATTATTTTTAATCTCATAAACAAGAAAAATATATTCAAATCATTCATTTAGCTACGAAAACTAATTCGTGATTTGTCTTCTTTGATAACTTGACTTTTTGCACTAGGTACGCAAGACATGTTCTTTTCAGGTTTTTCCTAGGCTCTGCTGACAGATGCGAGCCAAATGACTCTATATTTGTTGCTTACAAAAACTGGTTGAGCTTTGACACACTTTTGTTGTCAGCTAGGCTATTCTACGAACTGTCACATATACCAAACTATCAAAAAAGCATTTCCTTCAAATCATAAGTCACTAATTACATGGTCCTTGTTTGTTACTCTGTAATTAACATTTCAATACGTTTAATTAAGAAGCAACGTATCTGTAACAACTGCATTGTGTTGAAGAAGCACCCCTTTGAAGACGTGCATTGGGCATAAGTAATGAGCTATCACACTAAGGGTTCCGAATTCGATCCCCGGGCGAACATATGTCTGTTTGTATCTATTGGCCTGGGTGTTTATATATGTTTAATCTCCAAAAAGTGGATGTTTATCCGTTGTTGTGTACTTATATTAGTTAGTGTTAGTGGTTAGTGCTTAGTTTGGGGCTAGATGGCGCTGTGTCAATCTTATTAACCTATCGCAGTCCACTACTGGACATAGGTCTCCCCTATTTTGCGCCAGATATCCCGGACTTCTGCTTTTCTCATCCAGCCTCCATCAGCGACCTTTCGCGAGTCGTCGGTCCAGTGCGGGGCTGGAGGGCCTCCTACGATACGCTTGCTCCAACGGCCATCGGTTCTGGGACATCGTGACCAACCCACTGTTACTTCAACTTGCTGATCTGGCGGGTTTTGTCGGTAACTTTAGTTCCCTTACGAATTAAATCATTTCTGATTTATCCCTAGGAGGGATCTCGAGCATAGACAGGCAGAGATAAGACTTTGAACAAGCCAAACCACTGAAGCGCTTTTTTTCAAGCATCAAAATTCATATTTTTAATATAGTATTTTAATTGTTTTTTATTGTATATTTTTTGACGTTCATAAGTGTAATGTGTAAGCCTAATAAGATTAAATGGATTTTGACTATGACTTTGAATTTGTAAACCGACCCCAGGCCCGCAGTCAGTGTCTTTGTCTCAGCTGCGTATGTTAACACGGGCAGACGCATTGCTCAAATACTTTTGTATTTAATGCCAGTGCTGTGTGAATGTTAGTGGTTTATTAAATAGGTAAAAGAATTACAAAAGTCCTTCACTAAAACTCGCTTTTAGTGATTCGTAATCAAACTGTCACCGCCAGTCGAGGCGTCGCGGTGTGATTGTGTAACCGGAACCCTTAGCGTCTGCGGTTGCGGTCGCGATACTAAGTCATCGTTGCACTTCTCGGCGGGAAAGTGTCATGTCGTCAGTTTTGTTTTATTCGACGACCCATCTGGTGTAATGGTCGAGACGTCGGTTACTATACCAAGTGTTCCGGGTTCGATCCCCGAGCATGGCAAACATTTGTGTGCATGAACATGTCTGTTTGTATTGGTCTGTGTGTTTTCTGTGTACAATATGTATATATTTACAAAAAAATATATAAGTAGGTATGTTTAATATCCAAGCTTGTATATCCTTTGAGCTACCCACCCTGGTATAATTCGGCACTTATTTAAATACTTAAAGAGAGAAATAAATTCCGTAAAAAATTAAAAGTATATGGTAACCGCTCAGACTACCATTGCTTTTCTTTATTGCGCGATAGGGCTGTTAACATTGAAAAGGATTGCTATGAAAATTATATTCATAAAATAGAATCATCTATTATAACGACCCTAAAGCATTTTACTCTTATGTAAAAGTAAACAAAAATCTGGTGGTCTGCCCGCAGTTATGCACTGTCAGGACATTCGTGCTGACACAGGGGATACTATCTGTGACCTCTTTGCTCAGTACTTTCATTCCACTTTTCGCTCTTCGAACGACGGGAACTCTGGTAGTCAAACAGCTCCACCTCTCGCTGATTCAGGTAACTACAATATACATTCAATTGAGATGAAGTTCCTGATGAAGTATTGAAAATCATGCGATCACTCGATTTAAGTAAGTCAGCCGGCCCGGACCATATTCCTACCATATTTATAGTCAATTGTGCTGGTAGTCTTTTAGAGCCCCTGTGTATAATCTTCAGACGTTCCATAGCGGATGGAACCGTTCCCTTAATATGGAAATCGGCATTTATTACGCCAATTTATAAAAAGGGTAATAAGTCCCAAATCGAAAACTATCGACCCATCTCCAAACTTTGCATTTTTTCTAAAATATTTGAGAGTATTATATATTTACAATTACAGGGCCGCTTCAAATCATATTTCGCTGATGAACAGCATGGCTTTCTGACTAAGCGTTCACAACCACAACCTTACCACGGCTCTTGAATTTATAACGGAAGGCATGGAGACCGCTGGGCAAGTTGACGTCATTTATACTGACTACAGCAAGTGTTTCGATAGGATTGATCACAGTGTCCTCTTGAGCAAACTTCTAACGGCTGGTATCCAGGGTAATTTATATAGATGGTTTTGTTCCTATGTTGAAAATCGTAGTCAGGCAGTGGTATTACAGGGGTACACCTCAACCTTATTCTATCCCTTCTGGAGTTCCACAGGGGTCATTATTGGCCCCCCTTTGTTTACTATTTTATTAATGACGTTAAACATGTTTCATTCACTCTAAAATATTATTATTTGCTGATGATATGAAAATTCTGAAGCATATTCGTGATGTGGGGATATACATGATTTACAAGCAGATTTACGTAGATTCGTAACATATTGTGAGTTAAACATGCTTGATTTAAATGTTGACAAGTGCTTTTACGTTTCCTACTCAAGGAAACGTCAATTATTAGATATAGGTTATACTTTAAAAGAATTGAAAATTGCCAAAAAAGACTTCATTAAGGATTTAGGTGTCATTCTTGACTCCAAATTAATTTTTGACAAGCATGTAGACCACATTGTAAAAAAAGCCAATAAGGCCTTAGGTTTTATAATGAGAATTTCGTCAGCCTTTAAAACTTTAAAGTACTATACTGCACCTTTGTACGTAGTCTCCTCGAATATGCGTCCTCAGTATGGAATCCTATATACTCTGTTTATATAACTCGTATTGAGAGTATTCAAAAAAGATTTCTGCGCTATCTGGACTATAAGGCACACCAGTTCTCGGATAGTTAAACATCGTTGTAAGCGCTATCACTGTCTCCCTCTTCAAATAAGGCGAAACATCAATGACATTTGCTTTTTAATGAACATTGTTAATGGGTCCATTGACTGCAGTGAGCTGCTGTTTTCAGTTGGGTTGAAGCATAGCCACCCGGGATTGCGTTGCAGGGTAAAATTTCCAGTGCCTTCTGCACGCACCAACTATCGTTCCGATGCGTTCCTCAATCGGACTAGTGAGGCTTTTAACCGGCTCCCGCCCGAAATAGACCTAATCTGCACTAGCACTCCATCACTTAAACGGCTTCTTACAGAGCGTTATTTTGATTAGTAAATTCACTGAAATACGGAGTTTGTGGTCAGCACTCTTATCTCATCTTTCTCATTTTGTTTTAAACTTACAGCTTTCCTTGTAATGTAGTCGAATTTATAGGTGAGACTTATTATTAGCATTGTATTAAACTTAAGTACTATTTTTGAAATATTTATGCTGTTAGTCTTCAAATAAATAAATAAATAATGGCTAAATGCTTAGTTTGGGACTAGATGGCGCTGTGTGCATGTCAGTGGATATTTATGTTTATAATTAATTCACTTTAATTTGTTTACATTCGAACTTAAATGGTAAAATATTAGTGGATTGTTAATCATGTTGGCAAATGAAACAAAACAGTTTTAGTAAAATTTCACATCTTTACTGAAACTTTCATGCATCGCTCATCACTCATTTCATCAATAATTAAATAAAAAATTGGCAAAGCGCGAGTCGGTATCGCCCGTGGAGGATTCCGCAGGAGCAAGTAACATAAAATACTTACTCGTTTAATATTGTTTATAGGTATAGCATGAATCGTAACATACGTTTACATGAAGCATTTCAAATTGAATTGCATGTTCTAATTTAAAGCACTTAAAGCTTAATTAAATAATATATAATTTTGAAAGGTGATTACCATTACCTAGGCATTTCATGAACTACTAACGCCATCTAACGGGTGGCGCATGTATTTTCCGTTTTCACAGATGTGCGTCAAAAGCATGCAAAGTCACTGTTATAGTAAGTTTTTATATTTTCACTAGATGTCGCTTAGTTTGTTAAAACTAGTTATATTTTTATTTAAATATAATGTTTGGTATTGTTATGATTATGTATATATAATTCATGATTTCATTTAAATAATGGTCCTCGAACAAAATTATAAAACAACAATTTAGGAAGAATGATTGTTACAGATCATTTGTTTAAAATTACTCAAACATAAAAGTAATTACGGGTTCAGTAAAACAATTTAAATATAAATATATTCATGTAATGATTCTATACCTAGCTTGATATACAAACCGATTTACGGGTCATCTTTTATTTTAAGATTAAAACCAATTTGGTGTAGTGATCGAGACGTCGGCTGCTACACCAAGGGTTCCGGGTTCGATCCCCGGGCCGTACAAACATTTGGGTGCATGAACATGTCTGTTTGTATTGGTTTGGGTGTTTTCTATGTATAATTTGTAAGTATTTACAAAAAAAAGGAATATAAGTATGTTTATCAGTTGCTTAGTACCCATCAGGCTTCACGTTTAACTTGGAGCTAGATGGCGCTTCGTGAATGTTAGTGGATATTTATTTATTCAATTAAATTATGACCCAGCTTTCTATTGATGATTATTGATGGGGAAATTGTATAATAATAGGGCCAATTTTAAGAGGTTTGGGCCTGTGAAACTTCTAATAACGCCAAAAATATACGTAATATCATTACCATCGGCTGAATAGTTTTTGCGTGTAAATGTAACCAAGAAACTTACATTCATATTTCAAATATTTGTAGTATCCTATGACGATTTATAAGTACCATTAATTTATATTGCACTTTCGAATTGACATTTGGTAGCACAGCGTCAATAACATCCAACTAAGCATCAATATATCCCAACAGCCCTTCACGCTTGGCTCGCATACGACCCTTGTTGAATTCCAACCATTTTGAGTACAATCCGCTTGCCACTTGTATGAGCTCGTATGTCTCACTATCTATTGACTGTTGACGGTTTGATTTTTCATATATAAAATACTACTAGGTTGTGTAGCTATATTTATTTCACGAGCCAGCCTTTGCAAGTGTTGAACTTGTTATTTGTCGTCTATTATTTGGTTTTTGCGTTAATGCCAGTAGAAACTAGCCATCGAACATGAACATACTTTATGCTACAATATAATATAAATAATAATCCACTGACATTCACACAGCGGCACCTGTCCCCAAGCACATGATTTAAATATTATACCCCAAGTTAAGCATGAAACTTGTAACAACTATTGAGGGTACTAAACAACAGGTAAATATACTTGATATACTTTTTTTGTAAATACATACATATTATACATAGACACCGATACAAACAAACATGTGCATGATCGGTATAAGATTGACAAAGTTACATACAAACTTTCGTTCCCTATTATCTACCCTTGGAGGTAGAATTAATTAAAATCCTTTTTTAACAGATGCCTACGTGATAACATCTACCTGCATGCAAAATTTCAGGACGATCCAGTGGTTTGGGCCGTGCGTTCATACATCGCTATGTCTCATGCCGCAGTGCCAGATATAATCCCGTGAAACAGGAGTGTTATGCACTTTTGTGTTTCGGGATGAGAGCACTGTAGCTAGTGAAATTACCGGGAATAAGAGACCCAACCTCTGTTGTCTCGGGTGACGGGCGCAGTGCGGCATTGATGGAGGATAAAAACTGTCTGTCAGTTGTCGGTCTCCTTTAATGCCGCTATGTCATGGTCTGGCGTATCACTTACTATCAGGTGAGCGTCCAGACCGTCCTGTACATTAAAATGTTATTAGTACATTAAAAAAAATGTCTACGTTTGCTAGGTGATCGACTCTATACTGAGTCGTCGTACGAGTAAAACACTCTTATTTCACTTCTGTGTATTTCACACTCTTATTTCAGATATAAAATTACCGGGACCTCACATCTGTTGTTTCGGGTGACGGGCGCAGAGCAGTGTTGACGGAAAAATAATGACAGCACTATAATACTGTTATTAATTGCCTTCAACATGGCTTGGTTAGGCGTATCACTTATTGGCATAGAAAATGAAAGTCAGTCAAGTAAAGTAAGTAATCTTTGAGTTATTATTTTATTATAAAATTTTTAGATTACACATTTTCAAATTGAAACAAGCTGTCCCACATTAAAAGTTAATTCCAATTAAGTACCAAAGCAGTCGCTTGAAAATGTAAACGTAAAAGGTAGGCCCTCGACGTCCTCTCCACGCTCTCAGCGGAAATTGGAGCGTTCTAACGAGTTCAGCACAACTATCGACTCTTGATTAACACTCCAATCAAAATCCGATGAACAGCTATTTATACAACTAACAGGGTTCAAAGTTTGTGCGTGAAGTCGGCCAATCCTCACTGGGCCTGCGTGGACGACTAAGGTCTGTACAACCATAAGATAAGCTCGTGGCCCTTAGTGGAGACGTATAATGAGCTTATGATGATGCCTACCGACATGAGTGTTCACTGTCATCATCAGCTCATTAAACGTCCCCACCGAGGGGCACGAGCCTACCCGTATAGGGTTATAAGGCCTTAGTGGCCACGCGGGCCCAGTGCGTCATCACTTCACGCACACCCTTGAATCTCTTCGCAGGCGTGCGCAGGTTTGCTCACGATGTTTTCCTTCACCGTAAGAGCGTCAAATAAACGTACATATTTAAGGATTTAAACCTCAGCCATCCCGGTAGGAGGGGAACAGTCCACACCACTGAGCCACCAACGCTCTTAATATTCATATAACAGCTTAATACTTAATTTGGAGTTAGATGGCGCTGAATGATGATGATGATGTCAGCAGATCTTATTGATTTATGAATTTTGGACTTTTGTTTTTTAGATCCACCGAACACTATTTTTTTTATTGCTTATATAGGCAGACGAGCTGGCGGCCCATCTGATGAAAAACGGTAACCGCCGTTCATGGACAACTACAATGCCGAGGGCAAAGCCATGCCGCTGCCTATCAAGAAGAAAGGGCTCTCTTTTAACCTCGTTTGAAGAAGGATATGTCGTAGTCATCAGGGAACACCGTGGCTGGGAGATCGTTCCATAATTTGCACGCACGCGGAAGAAACGTTCGCTGGAAACGAACGGTTTTAGAAGCGAAAGATTCCAGGTGGATATATATGCAGATATTGCCATGCAATACCTAACAGACTTCGTCTCGAGTGACAGGCGCAGGGGTGTTTAGTTCACCAGGCAAATCATACATTGATGGACAGCAACCAAATACCACTGGATAAAATGCTAAAGCAAGTGTTAAGGGATTTTTTTCCAAATAAATCAAACAAAAGCAAAATAATTAAAGCTTATAGTATAGTCGAGATCCGGGCTAAACGGTATGACAAATATTAAATGAGGTTTAATGAATTTAAATATACAGTATCCAATTACTTATTATTAGTTCGTATTTATTAAAAAATTCACAAAGTAACAAAGTGAGGAAATATTGATATGTTTTCATTAATTTTTGTAGTGAATATAACAAAAATATATAAATAAGATAGCCCAATAACATTTAATTAACAAAAATCGCACGTAACGTCCGCACCATCTGACAAACGTCCAAATATTAATCACAACAAACACAAAGTTGACAACAGATTGCTACGAAACCTGTTATCCTGAAATAAGCTCTATTCGTAGCACCTAAAGCTGGAAATAGAAAGCGATGCGAAGTTGGTAAGTGGTCGCAGCTGGCGAGGCGAAGCGCCAAGAACAAGTCCTGAGCCAACATCGTTGATATTGCTCGCGATCTACTCGCGTTTTGTTATAGCCAATAAGAGTGACGGTGGCTGACTGTTGGCTTGGCAAGTTACCTATTTAGCTGTAGTTATATTACAATATTTTTATTTTTATATAAGTACATCTTCAAATAAAGACAGAGGTTGTTGTGGTTGGATAGGTTCATAAGACGTATGTAATATAGATAGATAAATCATCATCATCAGCTCATTAAACGTCCCCACCGAGGGGCACGAGCCTACCCGTATAGGGTGATTAGGCCTTAGTCGTCCACGCGGGCCCAGTGCGGATTGGACGACTTCACACACAACCTTCGAATCTCTTCGCAGGCGTGCATGAAGGTTTCCTCACGATGTTTTCCTTCACCGTAAGAGCGTCGGGGCACCGTAAGAAAATTCGAAAATACATTGGTACGTGTCGGGATTTGAACCTCAGCCCTCCCGGTAGGAAGGCGACAGTCCACACCACTGAGCCACCGACGCTCTTAAATAAATATTTACCGATATTCACACAGCGCTTCCTAGACCCATTTTATTTGGGTAAAAAAACAATGCAGAACAATATTTGCTAACAAATCACATATAACTATTTCTATACGAGCATCATTTACCACAGATCAATAACAGTTAATCAAAATAAATTTCTATTGATTAAAAAAAAAAACAAATTTAAGCAAGGAGATTGTACTATGGGTAGTAAACAACGAAAAGACACATAATACTGCACATTACATAGGTAATAATAAATAATAATAATAATAAATATTTATTGATTTAACAAATGTAAAGCAGTCTTAAACATGTATTCAGTGACTCCTTTTAAGCACATTATGTGTGCCTGTATCAGGAGACACTGCTCTCCTTACATTATTTTGATAGTGGCTTAAAATAACAGCAATAACAATCAAAATTCATGAAAATACAACAGTTCTTAGAAAATACATTTCATTTTAACCTTAAACTATTAACATAATATTGAACATTGTGTGTGTGTGAGTGTGTGTGCGTGCGTGTGTGTGCGTGTGTGAGTGTGTGCGTGCGTGAGTACATGCATGTGTGTGTATGTGCGTATGTTTAAACGTCATTTCAAAAGGATCTCAATCTCATCATAATTTTTAGTTGCTAACCAAACTTTTAGGAGTTTCTTGCATTTATAAAATTGCGTGTTCAATATATTTATCTCCTTGTTTATTGCGTTGTACAAACCAATTGACCTTTTTATATATTGTCTATTAGCAAATTCAGTATTAACTTTAGGAGCCGGTATGTTATTGTATTTCCTTCTTTTATTTGCATGGGTCTTAGGCATTAGTGGTAGATTTTTATGTCTTTTCAACACTGTCTGTGTAATGTAAAGCTTCCTGACAGATTGAAGGTTACTGATTTTGTAAAGGGTTTGAGTTGGGAATCGCATTTTTTAAAATACATGACTTTAAGAAGGCAGCGTTGAGCACGTTCTATATCTATAAACCGAGTTTTTGCCGCGCCACCCCATACCGGTATGCAGTACGTCAAAATAGATTGAACCAAGCGATATATATATCAGTGATTAAATCCCTACGTAAGACCTGTGACATCGAATTCATTCTTGGTGCCACATATCTCAAAGATTTAAATATCCACGTTAATTTCCTTAGTCTTGATATGACATGCTCCAGGTGCGGATACCATGATAACCGTTGGTCTATAAATACACCTAGGTACTTAAATTGCTCAACTCGCTGAAGGGTGGGGCAGTTGCAGTTTTGCTTGTAGATGTTCGAGTTGCAATTATGAATTTTTATATCGAAGTTATTGTACTGCTTTTTTGTGTTGTTAATACTAAAACAAATGTATTTAGTTTTATCAGTGTTTAGAGTTAAGAGGTTATTACGTAGCCACGCGTTTACACGTATAAGACCTTGCTCTGCAATTTCTCTAACGTCACTCCAAGAATGAGCACTGAATACTATTGCAGTATCGTCTGCGTATGAGAAAAGAGATGCATTGTAATCTTCATTGCACAAAGGTCATTTATATAAATTAGGAACAGCGTGGACCAAGAACGCTTCCTGGGGCACGCCGAAAGATACCTCTACATCTTCACTTAGAACTGACCCCAATTTAACTCGCTGTCGCCTGTTGGTAAGATAATCTTTAAACAGCTCTAGAGGGATCCCATTTACTCCAATCTTTTTCCAGTTTTCGTACAAGGATAGGAATGGACACGGTGTCGAAAGCTTTTTCATGTCTAGGAAAACTGCTACACTTTTTCTATGATTATCAAGTTGTTCCACCACTAGCGAACTTAATGCAGTCACCGCATCTTCTGTTGAGCGACCTTGGCGGAATCCATATTGTGAAGGAGACAAGAGGTCATATGCGTTTAAGAAATTCAGCAACCTTTATTAATTAGCTTCTCTATTATTTTAGAGATAGCTGACAGTACTGACACAGGGGTAGTTAGTGACATTATCTCTATCCCCCGCCTTATATATTGGAGTGATGACCGAATGCTTAAGTGGAGACGGAAAACTCCCTTACTAAAGCACAGGTTGTAAAGTATGTTAAGATGGGTACAATTTCGGTTTTAATATGTTTAAGAAAAGCGTGGAGACATTATCCCAGCCAGGGCACTATTTGAGTTAAGAGACATAAGCAGGCCCAGTACTTCTCATTGATTTGTTTCGAATAAACAAAAGAGTTTGGACTAGTTGGTAAGTCACGCAGATATCTTTTTAACTCTTCCGTTGAAGGTTGTATTTGTTGGGCTAATTGCTGACCTATATTCGCAAAAAAGCTATTGATGTAATTGGCCGAATCAGTATGTGACGATTTAATATAGAGAAGTTCCGAGTTCGAGTTGTTATTTTTTGTGGTATGAGTTATATTTTTGATGTTTTTCCATAGTTGTTTATTGTTTTTAACAGACGAAACTAATAGGTTCCTTTCATAGTTTCTTTTAAGTTTTTTGATAAGACTGTTGCAGTGATTTCTATATCTAAGGTAAGTTATTTTTTTTATTTCATGAAATGGGTCTTTTTTAAAATCTTTTTGTAATTTATTACGATTTTGAATACATCGTAAGATCCCCGGAGTAATCCACGGTTTAATTATACGGCATTTCTTAGGTATTTGTGTAATCACTGTGTTGTCTTTTATCGTATCCATTAATTTTGATAGCAAACCGTCAATGACTAAGTTAGGATTATTACAGTTGAGCAATTCATCAAGGTTTCTGTTTTTTAGATCGTGTAAAGCCGTGTCAAAATTTAAATATTTTTTATATTTACGGGCACTTAAATTTGTTTTAATTTTTGCAATTACGAGGAACGTGGTAAAATGATCAGTAACGCTCGTATGTAGTATAGCTATAGTTGCTTGTATTTTTAACTTATGTCGAATCCTGAGCATGAAATGATCTAAGCAATTCTTTTCCCTGGTAGGTATCACGTGACCAGCCAGTAACCCATGAAAGGACAGCATATTCAAATAACTAATGCGGTTTTTTTGTTCATGAAGTGGTTCTATCGATTTGTTAGCGATATTTATATTAATATCTCCAGCAAGTACTATATTTTTTGTGCTCCGTAGAGTCTCGAGGTGGACACTAAGTGAATTAATAAAATCCTCTGCATTAGTATTAGAAGGTGAACGATAGACACCTAATATAATATTATTTAGTATATCTAGCTGAAGACACGATGCCTGTGAAAGTTTTATTTCTTTAACTTTATGTTTTAGTGATTTTTTTACATAGATAACCACTCCATCATTTTGGTTTAATTGAAATTTGGTGAAGTATGAATCATAGTTTGGCAACTGCGGTATCGGTTTATTATAGTCGATTCTACATTCAGTCAGTAATATAACATCTGTATCAAATTTAAGATTTGACAGCGTTAATATAAGATCGTCTAGATTTTTATAAATGCTCCTTATATTTTGGGAAATCATCGTGAAATCGGTTTTATTAATATGAATATAGTTACTTAGCTGAGTAACATCACATTCAAAAGAACGAGCAACATCTATTTTATCTAATTCCTGTATTCTATTAATTGTATCACTCATGTTGGAATGTAGTATTAAAGCGAAAAACGAAAATAATAGTCTTTAACAGATCAATAAACATATGATGCATACTAATTATCAATGGGTATGTAAATAACTTATCTAAATGATAGGGCGATTGGCTTGCTAACATTATAATATTATAAAAATAACGTGGTGTAAGTGTGTTTTTGTTTGTAACAATATAAGTGTGTTTCTGTAATTTTATATAATTTCTTTGTGTAAATGTGTTAGTGTAAATGTAGTATTTGTGTGTAGTTTTGTAACATATAAGTGTCAAATTAGGACAGGTGCATTTTGTGTAAAAAATAAACCAGAAAAAAGGGAGAAAGGCGCATATTAAACAATGTATCGCCTTGGTCACTATAATAAACATAAATATATAAAAAACCTCAACCAAACCTTTCCCAGTATCACTTGGAAATACATATTGATAAAATATACCTTTATAACACGAATATAGTCAGTCCTGTAGTAGTAGACTATGTATTTGTTCTTCACTTCTGATTAGGATAACTGGTGCCTGTTCATTTTTTCGTACGTATATTTTTCCATAAGCCGTCCAGCAGAACTTGTACATTTTTGATTTCGCCAGATCTCTCGCCAAGTAATGAAGACGGGATCCCTTTGCAGTTAAATGTTCTGATAGGAAGATAGGCGTGTCTTCTTTGGTTTTAAAACCAAGATGTTTAGCGCATAGTTTTGTTTTATTTCGTATGTTATATGCTTTTGCCATCTTTAACACATCGGCCTTTAGTATAGCTGAAGTTGTTTCAACTATAATAGAGGGGTTCTTTTGTTCAGGCTTTTTGCTTTTTAAGCGGTAAATATCTTTAATGTCGCTCTTACTTATTTTACAGTCTATATTATCTGAAAGGCTCACCACCATATCTATTAAGTCCTGTTTTGTTTCTTTTTCTTTCTTCGGCACATTTTTCATTTCAAAGTTTGCTTTCCTGCTTCCAGTTTGAAAATCCTCTAATTTCCCTTCTAAGTACACAATGTACTGTCTATCTTCCTTAGCATGGTTCTCAAGGCACTCAATCTTTTTCCTAAACTCTTCATTTTGAGCGGTTAGGTATGAAATCGAACACTCTATGTTTCGGTTGGACTCACACACTTCCTTTAGAGTGGTGTTGATCTCCGAAAGCTCGTTTTTTTGCGAAGATGTAAAATATGACATTAGTTTTCTTATTTCTTCTTTAAAATCTTTAAACTGTTCATCTAATGCATCATTTGAATGGCTATCCGATTCTCGCCTTTGTGTGCGTAAAGTTATAAAGTTTGGTGGTGTAACTTCCTCCTCCGACAAACAAATCGACATTTCACGGTCCATACCGACGTTTTTGTTGTGTTTAAAACTCATTGTACTAGGAATTCAGAAGTGCGCAAGTAGTAAATCAGCTGTTGCGACCAGTATATTAGTAAGAGTGAGACGCACGTTAGCACGATAAGTGTGTGGTAATGACTCACAATGTACCAGGCGCAGC
This sequence comes from Leucinodes orbonalis, assembly GCA_019425675.1. Classification (NCBI taxonomy): domain Eukaryota; kingdom Metazoa; phylum Arthropoda; class Insecta; order Lepidoptera; family Crambidae; genus Leucinodes; species Leucinodes orbonalis. The sequence continues at coordinate 49,167 of PQWD01010273.1, forward strand.
GAGCAGGACAGTCGAATCACGCGCAGTTTGGTTGGCCGGTTTTTGACACACCCTTAGGGGCGGCAGTGCGCAGCGATGGGCGGGGACAGTGTTGCCAATGCCGTCGTAGGTGATTCACTGCGCCTCGTAGGTAGGCGGATACGAAGATGTTGAGCGGATAAGCTCTTCAGACTTTATGCACTCTTATTATATTACTTGAATTATTTGTTAGAAATTCACTTTTAATTTTAAATATTTTTAAAAGAAACTGACAATGATTTAGCCTCAAACGCGTCTGTACTCCACAGAGGTCCGGGGGGAAGAGGAACAGGTACAGTTAAAACACCCAGACCAATACAAGTAGACTCGAAAACCTTGATTTAGTGGCTGACATCTCACTCACTCTTACAACTAAGTCGTCAAATCAACTTAATGAATACATTGATTTGATTTTGATTTAAGATAGGGTTAAAGATGTGATACATTTCCGAAGTACTGGAGCGAGATTTGCTTTAGGTTCGCATATTTTAGTTATAGAATAAAAATTAGGTACAAGTCATTAAAAATATATTTTCAATGATTGTACCTATTAATTAACATAGCTTCTGTAGGGAGACATTGTAAGTTAAGTATGAATGTTTGTATATCAGCAGTCTTATGTGAAAAAAATAAGTAATACCTATAAGTCCTTAGACACTTTAACGACAAATCCGAAGAAGCTCTTACAACGTTGTGAACGAATGGAATGGTGAGAACTTCTTCGATTAAAACTTATGCAAATCGGAAGAGCATGTCAAGTGGCTTCGGCGACTCACCAAGAATGGCGCGAGTTGCTAACGACAGCGGTACCAAACATGCTGTAAACCTTGTTTACTGGGCTTGTTTCGTATAGTTTCATTGGATCTGATTTATAATGCATTGCTGGCTGTCTATGAATTACAAATAGTTGTGACCTAACCTAATCTTGCTAAACCAGCAATGTATAAAAAACCCTGAATGAGGTCACATTATACCTTGTAGCGTTAAAAAACCAGTAATAGGCTTTTATTTCATTCAACAGGTACTTAGTAAAAAAAGCCACTTGGCTTCTCCCATTTATAAATAAACAAACTATAGTTAGACGACCCATTTGGTGTCGCGGTTGAGAGGTCGACTGCAATACCAAGGGTTCCGGGTTCGATCCCCGGGCAGTACAAACATTTGTGTGCATGAACATGTCTGTTTGTAATGGTCTGGGTGTTTTCTATGTATAATATGTATGTATTTACAAAAAAAAAAATGTATATAAGTATATTTTTCCGTTGTTTAGTACCCATAATACAGGCTTCACGCTTAACTTGGGGCTAGATGGCGCTGTGTGAATGTCAGTGGATATTTATTTATTTATAGTTTATCATTGATACTTATTAAAAGTCGGAAATATATAAAACCTCAAACGACTTACAAAATATAAGCAAGTTGAAGTGGCGATGGGGTCGACCCAAGTTTCGAAAGTTTCACAAGTTGCGTCCTGGTAACGAGAAACGAAACGTTGGCCGATCCCGACCTGATGGACGGATGACCTTGTAAAGGTGGCGGGTAGCAGATAGATGTCAACTGCTAGGGATTGGTCTGCGTGGATTCAATTAGGGGAGGCCTTTGTTCAGCAGTGGACATTTCAGGCTGTAATGATGATGCACTCATCTCAAGTTACAACTAATTATCCACTTTACCTCATACCGCGAGCATTGACGATATGAACTAACAATTTGTGCGGATTTTAATGAAGTTTGCCGAGTGAGACGCTGCAGCGCTTGACATTTTGGCGTGGTAAGCGACTTACAACTCACTACACTCAAGTATATTTCCGCTTACACGCGTGAAAGTTTTGATCACCGCATGAAAGCGCTGCAGCGCAAGCAAAAAAGTTCATGTAAGCTTCTTGAAAATGAATCAGTTTGTAATGAAGGTGATTGTTTTTTCATCGTGTTGTGACTTTAGAAGCCTGTATGAGTTCATGATATATTTATATCTCCTGCCATTTTGGTTAATGTTTTGTGCTTTTATAATCAGACAATTATTATTATAATAAGATATCGAGAGACATTCACACACGCCATTTAGCCCCATTGAAAAGATTTTTATTGTAGATACTTATCGACGGATATGATTTACTTTTCATAAAATACTAGCGACCCGCCCCTGCTTCGCACGGGTGCAATGTTGATCGTAAAAGGCACGCTCCCGGCTTCCCCGTCGGCCGGTATCGCCGCAAACCAACCGCAAACGCTACGCACCGCAATTTTTATATATTTAATATCTTCGAAATGTTCATTTAAATCATATGCTGTAAAGAACTACTTAGATCTTTATTCAACAATGTATTTAAAATATTAAATTGGATAATATACCCCTCCCGCATATACCCCTCCCGCGCACCCCCGCCAATGCGACGCCCACTTTGCAACGGGACGGCCGTGCAGCAGAATAATATTTTAATTTCGCCATAACTTGAAAACCAAACGTCCAATTTTAATCATTCAAAGACCAAATATTATCTACGTAAACTTTTCTTAGTGATGAAATAATTTATTTTGTTAAGGATTAGTAACATGAGTAAAATAAACGCGTTTAATGTAGCCAAAAAAAATTCAATTTTTTAAAATAAAAAAATGGTTGTTGTGCTTCACCCGACATAGGTAGGTATAGTGTGTCGCGGACTTTTTTGTAGATATTAATGAGATCTACACTTAGTTAGAACATTTTATAGTTCTATCTTTTATAGTTTAGGCAGAATACGTAAAAAGCAACTTTTCTGGTAGTTATTTTCCTTTTTTTTCCGAAAAACCCAAAATATCTTACGGAACCCTATTTTTTTTTTCAAAATAAAATTTAGCCTATGTTATACGGGATTAATTTAGCTTTCGAATGGTGAAAAAATTTTTAAAATCGGTCTAGTAGTTTTTGAGCCTATTTATTACAACCAAACAAACAAAGTTTTCCTCTTTATAATATTAGTGTAGATCTACAATAAAAACACTGAGGTCAAAACAAACTCATATGTTCATACACACAAAAGTTTGTACTCCACGTGAATTGAACCAGAACTCTTGTTAAAGCAGTCAACTTCTTAACCATTAAACAACATAGGCCGTCATGAGTTTATCGAATGCTCTCAAAGTTAATCAATAGAATAGAAAATCAAATAACAAAACCTTAGTTCGTCATAAACAAGCGAAGGGAATGCGTCGCTTTGCATCGGCAACAAGTCAACACTAAACACTAGGGTTCAGTATGCATTTACATTTTATTTAACTGAAAGCGACACAAAAATTTTATATAAACTGTCTCAGGAATCGAGACAGAAAGGAAAATCTATAGTTAGACGCATTTTGCAGGCTTCCTAACTGTATCTATTTATTTTTGGACAGGTAACAAAACGAACACTTATTACATTGACAATATAAATTTGTAGGATATAAAATCAAGTAGTGAAGCCTTAATTACAAACTGCCACTACAAGCACAGCTGACATGGAAGTTTTGCAAATTGAAGTTAACATAATGTAAATGTTATGATAAATAATATACCTACTTAAAAATTTAGTTAAATGTGTAAGTGTAACATAAACACGGTACTAAGTCGTCAAGGTACCACCGCAGTGCCAGATATCGTCTCGTGAAATAGGAGTGTTATGCACTTTTGTGTTTCGGGATGAGAGCACTGTAGCTAGTAAAATTACCGGGTGTAAGAGAAGTAACAACTGTTTATCAGTTGTTGGACTCAGTGAATGCCGCTCTGTCATGGTCCGGCTCATCACTTACCATGAGGTAAAAATCCCGAAGAGTGTCGGTGGCTCAATGGTGTGGACTGTCGCCTTCCTACCGGGAGGGCTGAGGTTCAAATCCCGACACGTACCAATGTGTTTTCGAATTTTCTTACGGTGCCCCGACGCTCTTACGGTGAAGGAAAACATCGTGAGGAAACCTTCATGCACACCTGCGAAGAGATTCGAAGGTTGTGTGTGAAGTCGTCCAATCCGCACTGGGCCCGCGTGGACGACTAAGGCCTAATCACCCTATACGGTAGGCTCGTGCTCCTCAGTGGGGACGTTTAATGAGCTGATGATGATGAGAAATCCCGACGGTCCATCCGCTTTGTAACATAAATAAACTCGGTAACAAGAATTAAAATGGATATTATTAAAATGTAGTAAATATTACGTTCCTTATCCCTAAAAGGGAATTAAAACTGTGCAGTCACGCCAGGTGCATCTAACACAGCGAGACGAAAAAGTATTCACTTTGAGCTTTGAAGTCGAACTTTTGGAGTGAACTGGTTATTGAGCGGCTTAACTTTTATTGATGTAGGTATATCTCGTTAATGCATATCGATCGTGCAGTTAATCATCAGCCTATAAAATTCCATTGTAGGGTTTAAGCCACAGATATTCGAATATACAATTAGACTGGACAAGCCGCCAATTTTATATGCAGTCCCAGTGTCGCAATTTCTTTTCGGTTCTTACCTGTGAAAAGTTATTATATTTCTTGGTAAATTTACTGATTCATTGCGATGGCATGTTACAATTGCACAGGATTTTGGAAAAAAACGGTAATTTCTTCTAATATTCGTGCGTCTTGACTCGTCTCACAGAGCGTAAACTGGCAGTCAGTGTATGCTCGTTGAGCTTACATTTGTCGCACTTTAAACGCGGCTTGCCCCATCTACTGTATTGGGAAATCTGTGGTTCAAGCCATCGACAGCATAGCCATAGGGAAACAGGCCCTTACCCCCCACGCGGGCCTAGTGCGGATTGGTGGAAGTTAACGATTATTATTTTAGGATTGTACTATTTGACGACCCATTTGGTGTCGCGGTTGAGAGGTCGACTGCAACACCAAGGGTTCCGGGTTCGATCCCCGGGCAGTACAAACATTTGTGTGCATGAACATGTCTGTTTGTAATGGTCTGGGTGTTTTCTATGTATAATATGTATGTATTTACAAAAAAAATGTATATAAGTATATTTATCCGTTGTTTAGTACCCATAATACAGGCTTCACGCTTAACTTGGGCCTAGATGGCGCTGTGTGAGTGTCAGGATATTTATTTATTTATTATTATTGTAGCCGAAACCGGCTAGACGTGCCCTCCGAAGCCGGAGGGATTCGGGATACGTATATATTTGGATGCCCATCCAACGGATGACCATTGCGACGCTTGTCTGACTTGTGTGTCCATCGAACGCGCTAGCCGTTACATTTTTTTTATTTTATCGAGTCAATATTAATTTAGATTTACTAGCTAAATACGAAAATGCGACCAATATTGGGCCACTTTGATCGCCCTTTCATTTGGCATCAAGAGATGGACAGTTCGGACATGACAGTGGGTGTTCCATTGTTTGCGGGGCGTCACAGTCACCCAGACTGCTTTGAATTGAATTGAATATTCAGCCCATCTTATAGTTTTCACGACACCGGACCTACATCTGCCCTCAGTCTAATCATAGTTTATATGGGAGATCACCGCCTGAGAGCAGCTTCAATTAAAGGGGGTGTCGTCGTCGAACGTGCTAGTGGAATAATTTATTCCACCACAACAGCGGCCTGAACGCCTCAGCTGGTTCTATTGCGGCTGTTCGAGGAATCAGGGTGCGCCTCTGAGACACGGCAGATTACCGTTACATTGACGAATAGTTGGAGATTTACGACCAGCGGAGTCTTAGAGAGTCGGGAGGAACTCTTCAAACTCGGAATCGTCATTCTTTCAGACAACTAAACTAGGAGAAATCGCACAAAAGACTTTCACTTGTTGATCGAATCCACGGCCTCTTGCCACTCAGCGATCTAAAATCACGCTGAGACAAGACTTCGGAGACAGTTTTCATCACCATGAGCTCACTAAACATCCCCACGAGAGCACAAGCCACCCTTATAGGGTGTATAAGCCCTAGTCGTCCACGCGGGCCCAATGAGTGTTGGTCGACTTCACGCACAGCCCCTGTCTCTCTTCGCAGGCGTGCACAGGTTTCCACACGATGTTTTCCTTCACCGTAAGAGCGTCCGATAACGTACATATAATTTCGAAAATTCGAAAACACATTATTTCGTGTCGGGATTTGAACCTCAGCCTAACCGGAAGGAGGGCAACTGTCCACACCATTGAGCCACCGACGCTCCTAAAATAAAAATAATTTCATTAAACAAAAGTATATGTTTTTGTTTTTATTACCTGCCAAGAATATGTCTTTATTACCTGCCAAGAAAAGTCAATGAAATAAAACTGACATGAAGTTTGCTGGTAAACCGCATTGATACATAGGCTACGTTTACGTACGTTTTACGTGGCGGGATTTGAACCTCAGCCTTAGGTAGGAGGACAACACCATTAAGCCACCGATGCTGTCGCAGACAGTTTATCACAGTGTTATTAACTAACTCATGATCCAGAACAAATCTGCAGCTTCTAAAGCAAATACAACCCCAGAAGTGCCGCGAGGGATGCACTAATGCAATTTGGGACTGCACCGTCGCGGCTCGCAGTGGAGGCTGAACTTTGCCTTGTGGAATACTTGAACTGGTCGCTTGTTTACTTTGTGCAAACGGGGGTAACATTAAAAGTTGTTGACGAGATTCTGGGTTCATTGATTAGTTTATCTTTTACATCATCGGTTCTGCGACATACGTGACCAACCCATTGACAGTTCAAATTGCTGATCCGGCGAGCAATGTCGATAACTTTAATCATCAATTGCACTTTATCCCTGAGAGAAATCCTGAAAATAGCCCGATTTATTGGCTGATTAAGAGACTTTAATTTGTAAATTAATCCCACAATTAGTGTTCATGTCTCAGCCGCGTATGTTAGTAGTTACGTGGTAACTAAGAATAAATTAACTGTTCGAGATCCGATGAACGACAGAAAGTAAAAGATTTTTTTTCTGAACGGAACTGGAACTTCCACTGGAAACAAATCGTAGCGATACTACTGGCGCAAAAAAGAGCGTATCTCTTTTAAAGGCAGGCAACGCATTTCTGGGTCCTCTAGTCATGCAAATGTTCATGGGCGGCGGTGTCACTTACCATCAGGTGAACCGTATGCTCGCATGACTTCTGTTACATAACAAATTCATGGTCACATTCATGCTAATAGAAAATATTTTCATATTCATTGATTAGCCGCATCGGAGTGAATCACTCGAATCTAATTACACTCTGTAAATACTTTTCTGATGGAATAAATTTTCGATTTGGTCCGATGCAATGCAATATCCAAAGTGGATGCGGTGATGCCGTTTTTTATGCACTCCCGTCATCGAGAGCTTACATTGATATTGACATATGTATACTTGTTTTCAAAGCTTTATCATTTTATATCGCTATTATGTATGATTCAGCAGTAGCAGCTTACTGCAAAGGGCCGATAGGCTTACGCAAAAAAGCGAACTTCTGAACTGCTGCAAGCTGAAACGTAATCTTCACAAAATAAAGCTTTGTATCTCAGGCACTTGCAGATTCTACGTAGAAGAGAGAAACACACCGATACAACATTTTTTGTAATTGTGAACATCGAACGCGAAACATCCACTTAGGTAGCTACCACTTACGTCCATATGATTTTAAATCTCGCAAATTCTTTGATTCATTGGAAAGTGCGCTACTTTTGGATAAACTTTAAACAGGGAACGATTACAGAATAGCTATAAAATATATGTGCGGTCGCGGTGATAACAGGTCGATCATATAGAACTTCAATTCTACTAGAATTAGTGACATTAAGAATTGTAACTTCGTGTTGAAACACAATTTTAATGTTAATGATTTAAAATTGAATTTGTTTAATGCAATGAACTATCTTATAGTCACCAATTAAAATTTACAATAAAACAGAACGAATGAGTGTAATATTTTACTATTCAGATACAATAACGATCCTATAAGCGCATTTTAAAATAAGCGGAATTGGGGCCTCACATAACTCATATTAGCCTGAATTCGTCTTTTATTTTTTCTGTTGAGAGAAACGCCTAAAGATACTTTAGATTTTTTTTTACCTTTTGTTTTAATAATTTGTTGTAAGCATGAACTATTTTATACACTGAAGTAATTAAGTGGCTTAAAACCATGGATTTTTAAATATCATTCATTAATAATTATACAATATCAATTTAGTCATCTTGTTGACAAGGACTGATATTAAATTATTACTTAGAATCTATACTGTTTGAATTCAAAATAGTAATAGTAAACTCCCGTGTGGACGCCTCAATACCTTGTAACGAACCGCAAGTACCCGGCGCACTATTGTGCATACGCTGCATTTCCGTTGAAATCACCGATTGAATAGTGAAGACTTGAAATTAGGTCTGAATGATTAAATGATTCGAACGTTTTCCATCATGGCGACCATTTCGACTACTAGACAGTAGGGCGCAGATGCGCTTGAAGATAGTGAAGCCCATCTTTGCAGTAAATTCTCGAACACATTGTTCACACATGGGCTTGCCATTGACATAATTATACGGGTTTCTACATCAGCCATACGCTGATCCTCAAAAACGCAAATCTGCGTTTGAACAAGCCGGCGCCACTCAAAGCGCTGCGCTGCCAAACTGTCTCACTCCAAAGACTCGATTTAACCCGGTACAAACAGACAGACAATAAATTAAAAATTGTAATAAAATGGTGTGTGGTGTGGACTGTCAACATCCGATCGGGAGGGCGCAGGTTTAAATCCCGCGTACCAATGTGTTTTCGAAATTACGTGTACGTTATCCAACACTCTAACGGTGAAGGAAACATCGTGAGGAAACAGTGTAAGTCGTCCAACCTGCACTGGGCCGCGTGGACGACTCAGGCTATAACCTATACGGCTAGGCCCGTGCTCTCGGTGGGGACGTTTAATGAGCTGGTTATGATGATGATTACGGCGTATTTATGATTATGGTCATTTCAATATTACAAACAGACTCCAATTTGATTCATATGTATAGATGTCCTTACGCGAATACTGATTTAAAAGAACAAAATGACAACAAACAAATTGTATTATACCGAAGTTTAAAACAAATGGTTCTTTATACATATAACTGGATACTAGGGAATTTCAATTCGTTTTTCCTTTGATACTTTATCCAACTCGCATCCCAATACGCAGTAAACAAAGCACGACAGAATAAAAATGACACAAATGAATCAAAGACACGAGTCACGTAATAAAACAAGTTTTTCTGTCTCTCAACTTAATACAACAAGTATGTTGCAAACGATCAACATAAGACAAACTTTGACGACCATATCACTAAAGGTATATTAGTTAAGAAGTCAGCGATATACCAAGGTATATAGTGCGAACCTGGAACGTTCGATCCCGGGTTGGTCTGGGTGTTTATATTATAATATGTAGGTATGTATTTACCAAACAATACATAAGTATGGTTATACTTTTTTGGGTACCCATAAAACCCATAACAAAATTAAATCGAGGCTTACTGGCGCTGTGTGAACGTCAATTGATAATTTATTGTAACTGCCATTAAGTGGAAGCTGCACTCAAATCATCATTTTAAGGTAATTTAGGTCAAGTCAATTCTCGATCAATCATGAAATGTTCAATGAAGCGTACAACCCGTCTTGTGGGATCGCCCTTATCCAATAATTAGACAACGGCTGCTAAATTGACGACGTGATTTCCGCCTTTTACCTTTGGTCGGTGACCCAGTTCAAAGAGGTTTTATAAGAAATGTGGTCACAATCATTGTGACCCGAAACAATTGTTATACAACCATTTCAAGTTATCCCTCCATCTAGGATAAGTTTCCAGCCATTTATAATCAAAATTAAGTTTTATAATTACACTTTATCATCATCATCATATCAGGCACATGATTTCTGCTGCTGAATATAGGCCTTCCATAACTTCCAATCCCACCAGTCGGAAGCTATCTGTATCTTTATAATCACGCTTATAATTATATTTTTTTTAATTTTGGACTTATCATTTCATATTTTGTCAGATAATCAAGCAGCCAGCTACCTGGAGTAACCAGCAAATGCTTTCTATGCATAACTTGCCACTTGCGGCCGCCCCGGCTTTGCCCAGATACCTATTAGGAGTTTAAGTAAGGTACTCTTAGTAAAAAAATAGAGCTTATATCAATCGAAGATAGGGAAGTTTTCCAACGGAGCTTTCTCCGACTGTGCCACCCCGAATTTTACGCGAGCGATACCGCTGGTAAAAGCTAGTATTAATAATAATAATAATTAGAAAATCTCTTGTCGTGAAGACACTAAAGTTGTAAGTCTCTGTAACACACACGCAGGCAGGGCGTTCCATTTCCTTGCGATGCGCATCAGAAAAGACCTGTAAGCTGGCCGACTACTTTAGTCATAGGATTCCACATTTTAGATTTAAAAAAAGAGGCCAACACCACAAATGAACTACATGGGTAAGCTATATAATACCAACAATGTGTAATACCACAAAGGACCGTATTCTAAACATACCTTACTTAGTTTCGTCTTCTTTATCCTAAGGTTGCCTGGAAGAGATCGCTTGTAGCGATAAGGCCGCCTTTGCCCACTGTATTGGTTTTTTTGTGTTTGTATTTAATTCATTGTGAGCAATAAGAGTCTATCTATCTATCTAAGATATACCAGCAATCCTCGAAACCTATGCTGGGCATAGGTCTTCTTCATTCTGCGCCAGATATCCCGGTCTCCCGCTTGTCTCATCCGGCCACAACCAGTAACCTATCCCAAGACGTCGTCGTCTAAGCTTGACAAGGCACGGTCTCCACTCAAGAACAGTAATTTATTTAGTAAATTAGGAAGATTAATTTTCTGTACTTCATCCGAAACAAAACAAAGTCGGGAGTCTGTTAATCAGTAGATCAATGCAAATCATAACATTAGTTATCGAGGAGAGAAAAAGGCAAGACAAAATGGCTGCGTCCGCCATTTTGTGTAAATAGAATCCTTTAGAAACCCGATAGCATCCGATAGGCGGCATACAAATAGAGAATCTGGAATTGATGGTAATATTCATGGAATTCGTTAGCTTTAATAACTGGATTTGTGGTCTGGGTCTTGATTCGAGAGTAGGTGAATCAAATTGTAAAAAATATTATATTTGCGCATTAAACATAATTTATTTTCTTTTAATAATTTTTTATTATTCGCTACTTGATTTTACGTATACAAATTAATGACCTTTAGTCACTGTTCTTTACGGCACTGGACAATAGGGTTGCTAATAGGATGACAAGGTAATTGAAACGCACTATGATGTTGTTCCTTTGGCTTTGTATTGACGCTACTGAATGAAATAACATGTTTAAGATTTTATACAAGTTGAACTAACATACACCGCCACCAAAAGGCATGCCTTTACACAACAGTACTAACGTACCTATCAAATTAACAATTAGAACAGTTACTAATTTAACAAAACTAAGTTTATGGAAAGAATCAACTCACATAGGCATGCAATACACGAACCACTTTCTAATTATATCACTCATATGTACATTGATTAAAGGACACATTTGGTAACACCATCGTTAGTCACAATCACCAGACTTCACACTGTACACGAGTAGCTCCGTCGAGTCCAGGGTGTTGGCCCAATACGGCCATCAGTCATTTCCCTGGTGGCAGCCCGTCATGTTTTATTAGAACTATGTCGTTTGTACAAATTCTGGCTGCTTCGTAACACTTAGGTCGTTGTTGTAAGCGTGTCAGGTACTCCATTTGCCACTTTTGCCAAAACAATTGGTAACAATCTTTGTTTATGCTGCATCTGTCCAAATGATCAATTAAAGGTTTGTCAAGTCTGGAGTAGGTACTTCTATAGTGGGTTCGCCAATCAAAAAATGAGGCCGGTGTTAGGGGATTAATTATTCACATCTTCATAATGGGTGTCAATGGTCTTGAATTGAGGAGAGATTCTATTTGGCATAGCAAGGTAGTCATCTCTCAAATGTGAGATACTAGTCAAATCTTTTTCAATGTGAGTTTGACAGATTTAACGCAGCCTCCAGAGGCCGCCAAGTTAGGGAGGGCGGTATGTGCCACTGTGTACCATCTAGCCAAGGTTTGTAATATTCATCTTTCAACTCTAGCTTGCTGCTTTCCCATGCTTCAACCAACTCTCTATTTGGCTCCTATGAAATTTCTACTTGGTCACTATACATGTGTGACATCGTCCCTCTTCGTGCAACAAATCTTCTAAAGCTGCGATGAAAGCTTCAGCGGTGAGATTCACCCACTAATTCCAAATGATCGCCTTCGTGCACATACAAATAAAAATAGATATGTATGCCTTTTGGTTTGGCCTCCTCGACCTTTGGACATGAGTACGTTGAAAGGCCACAGAAGTCACACCACTGTATGAACGCGCGGGATGGTTACTCTCATAATGAGGTAAGTCGCCATATATTTGACTTCTTGTCTTAGCATTTGCTTTGGGCACACGACTATGCAGTCTATGAATATGCGCTTATTCTATGTGTTTTGCTTTTAATAATCCAAAATCGTAACCGAAGATGACATAGCATCAGCTGGACACCGCCATGCATCGTTTCTGGTGAGCATCTGCAACATATAAAGAGGTAAGTGTATTTTTTTTTACTAAGTATAATTGGATGTTTACTTTCTTTTTCTAGGTTTGCGTGGCGTAGCCTTCCGCCACCTGAGGATTGTTCTTCATCCGGTAAGGGTTCAACGATTTAGATTGCTTGTTTTCTTACATGTCTATTGTTTTTTATATCTTCAATCTCTTCTTCAAAATCTTCT
>PQWD01010275.1:0-12287 GCA_019425675.1 Leucinodes orbonalis
TGACACTATCGCAAAAACAATAAATAATTACATTTTGTCAAATTGTGTGCTGTTATGACGGCAGATCACTTATGGTCAAATCCGTAGAGAAAATAGGCGAATCAGTTGTAACATTCAATATGTTGGCAATTTCCGGGGTCTGGATACACAGGGTATGCTTATTTGCATATATGGAGTGCACGTCACGCCAAAAAAGAATGAACTAAATATTGACCTATAACCTCCCCAGATTGGTCCACCTGAGAGTGATCGGATTTCCGGCAAGCAATTAAAATGATTAAACAACTTTTCTCACAGTTATAACTCCGAATGAAATGATTTATGTTGTTGATATTCGCAGTAAAAACGTGCCACGAACTGATGACAGTGTTGAACGGCATACATGCTTTCAGTGCTTTAAAATCTATGTATGTAATACTAAATTATTATATTTGAATGATAAATACTAAAATAAAATATTTTTCTATGAAATGTATAAACTTGTTTTAGTTTTAAAATAACACTGCATCCATCTTATCAATAAACGAAAGTTAGTAGAAAATTATTACAATTAATATTGTTTGTTTGGAAATTTTTGATGACTTTTACCTATATTATATAGGTAAAAACAAGCAATCATTGCAAAGTAAACATCTCTTTATAGATTTCAATGTTTATTTTAATAACTAATGGAAAAACCAAAACCATTTTTTTTTAATTTGCTTGATGGGCTAGCTTTTGAGCACAGACTATCATATCGGAAGAGACTTGCTCTAAGATAGTGCGAGCTTGCCCAGAAAAAGTCACTTCACTCGTTTTTTGAATGCCACAGGTTGTATGTGGCCGGAAACAGATGCAGGCAGGTCATTCTATGCATTTGCAGTACGCATAATGAAAGTAGACGCGAAACGCTTAGTCTAACCTACAATCTTTACCAAAATGAATCTCTTCTTAGATTAAATAGTTTTAACTGTACCTTTCTTTGAAGGGTTCGTAACTTCATATTATTACATTTTGTGTGCTTAGTTCTATGTCTTTATCTACTGTAAGCAAAATAAAACGTAACTTCTTAAAAATTATGTCACCTCTTTTTACTACCTTACCTTTTTAATATCCTTAATTGCTGTAGTAGCGGCCGTCTCAACCAGTACACCACACGTATAAAACGTGTTTTTTAGGTATAGATAGTTTTGCCATCAGTTTATTTTACTTTAAACATGTATTTACGTATTAAAATTTTGAATTTCCAAGGCCTATCAAAACCAGATCTGACGATTATTTTTATTAGTAAGCCGAAAAGGAGATTGTAATTTTTAAGTATTTTATTACACAGGCAACAATAACTACCAGGGTTTCAGACAACATAAAACGATTGTGACTGTTGAAGCGCCTGTACAGGGTCAAATTGAAGTTGCGAAGGGATAACACAACACAACCATCTGTAGAACCGAGTACTATTTTTTTGTATATAAACCTCAATTTTAATACCCAACGGAGTAAGAATGGAGTTATTAGTTTATTATTAATTGCTATTTTTTTTTTCACATATTTTCCATTTACAGTACTAATATTTTAGATCTTAAGTTCGAAGTGGAATAGTGAGATAGGTCACTACTGTCTCACATGTAAGCGATTCGGAAATACTCTTTGTTATTCGCACAAAAATGGTAGATAATTGAATATGAAACTTCTGACGACTTTTTTATTATTATGTTCTATATTCATATGAATAAATATAAATAGTCTCAACAAAAGTTCTGTAAGTTAATAAGTAAAACTCTTGATTTAGGGCATAGGCCTTTTCGTGTACGTTTTATAATACGGAAACTTGATAAACAAAAAATCGTTAAATAAAAAATCCAGCAATTACTTTATGTATCCGGAAGCAGGGCGCTTCATTTTGATAATTTCATTTGGATGAACTAGAGGGTATTTTTGAGTTCTTCATTATTTATTCATTATTTTCCAAGATCCTTGGTATTAGTTGTCTTGTCTGCTTAGAAAGAATTAGAAAGAAAGAATTATTTATTTGACACAATAAAAAACATACAACAGTGAGAAACATAAAACTAATAAAAATAAGTGCCAAATAGGACTTCCCTCAGCATTTGTTGACGTGCTGTTTTTCAGGGAGAGTTCTGTTCTGGAGAGGCTGTTTTTCAGCTTAGAGTTTTGAAAACCATTAAAGTTCGTGAATACTGTAAGTCAACATATGTTTGTTTTATGTTATCGATCAAAGATTTAAGGAGCTACAAATGACACTACCTTATTAATAGCAAATGTGTTGTTTGCTTGAAATGCAAATTGCAATGCTTGATAGTCAATTATAAAAAAAACATGAAATCACCATGATTGTTGTCGTCAAAATAATCGTCTGGAACTTGTTCTTTGTTATCACAATATGATCTTTGACATTCACAAATAATGCGATGTGCATACGTTTGTACCTCAATAGCTTTTTTTATTTTGCTTTGGAGTAACTGCAGTTCAAATATTTAATAACACTAATTTCCTTTGTGAAAAGTAATTTGTACGTACTTAAAAAACAAAACCAGACATGGCAGTGGTCATCCCTGATGAAAATTGTTTTGAATTTGAATTTTTGATAACATTTTTTAATCTTCTAAGAGGTACAGGTAAATGAAACTTAAATGTGTTGTTTTCAACTAATACAGAATATTTATATTGTTACAAATTTATTTTAAGGACATTTCTTTTACATTTTTATAACACTTAGTACAAAAATCAAAACTTTATTTATTAATAAAAAAACCTAAGTCTCTATGAAACCAACACTATATAACATTTTGTATACTCAAGTAGCTAACACACTGTTTGATTCAATGTATTTATTAATATATAAATTATCTTATTTTCTTTCAAATAAAGTAATAAGTATCTTCTGTATACCAAAATAATGCTATAAAATATTAATCAACAGTAAGTTTCCGGAAGGAACCAGGCATTCCATGTGTTCCTCATTGAAGTCACTGGAACTTCTTTTAGTTTCGTCACTGATTATCTTGTCCGATTCTTTGATAAGTCTGGTCGCTTCTTCTGTATTGAGATGTTCCTTCCAAAGATCTGAAAATTTTTTTTTTTACATTTAATGTTCGCAGTATTTTTTTTAATTGTCGACCCTTATTTTTTTGTAAACAGCATGTGGCTATTTCAGTTCTATGTTTCTTGTTTTGTTGTACGAGTCAAACACACTTTATATTGACAATGGGAATATGATCATTCATATTGTGAAAATATATCATATCGAAAATCTAACTCAAAACCCGAAAAGGGGTGTAAACTTGATGAATTAAAAAAACACAAAAATCAAACATTTCTTTGCTCTTTAAACTTACCACAAAGTTTATCTATGGACATTTCTTCCCCACCAAATCTTCTGGAAGTATCTCTTTAGGTATATGTTCATGAAGCTCCTCATACGAATTATGTACATGAAATCTGCCGGCGACTTTTTCTTTCATTGTCTGCTTGAGCATACGCACAAATGTATCGACGAAAGCAGGTGCATTTAGAATGTGAATTCCTTTGATTCTAATACCGTAGGCTTCCTGAAATTAAGGAAATCGCTATATTTGATTGATAAATGGTCATCTGTAATTATGGATGCATATCGTTAATGCTATCACAATTGGGCATCTAAAACAAGCCGTTCGTTTGTTCCTATTATTCGCCCTCGTAGAACTTAATTTGCTAAGCCCACAAACATGGTTTGTACTTAAAACGTCGAAAATTTTAAATCGTTTCTATTCATACGGTAAATGTACATGTGCCCAGTCAATTTTGCAGAGATAAAAGAGTAGCGTTATGACAAACACTTCAAATAATTAAGTTTAATTTGAAGATATAAAAAAAAGGGTTTATTTAGTGATATAAAATTTAAATCACGGAATTCAGAATGTTATTTTATGATGACTTTTTAAAACTTAAAAACTTCAAGCAATAGTCTAATGACATCCCAAAGTAAGATTCATACTTACAGATATAGCATCAGACTTCCTCATAAGCATCGGATTCATCTTGCTTATTATTGTTTCTTTGCTCATATCTAAAATATACCTGTCACCGTTGCTGTAATCGTAGTGAAGCCTGTATTCTCCAATCTGTAATAATAAAAATGTTGGTAAGTATATTTCGTCATATATGCAATACTGAATAATAAGTTCAGTTTAATAAATAAGTTGCATTAGTTTTGCAGCTGAATTAGTAAAACCTAATGCAGCACTTCCTTGACTTGTGTGAGATTATCAGCATAACGTGCTGAAAGATACGCCATCGATCTTTCAAATATTACCTTAAAAAAGGACAATTAACTCAGTTTTGAAAACGCTTTATTTGCTCAAAATATATGCTCACTTACGATATGAAAAGTTTAACTTTTGAAGTGATTAAGCTTACTGTAAAGCTAGCTGAAGGAAACCATATACAAAAACCGTTAGTAACAATAGATCCACAAACATTGAAGGTACCTTTGATAACATGTTACTCATTGAACCTGTAACCACCTGTGACAGATATATCCAACAAAACAATGCATTTTCAATTGCATCTACAATCCTGGCGGTTAAATGTGTTAACATTACTTACCATATTAGCGTATCTGAAATAAGGAAGCAGGGAGAACATTCGATATTTTAGCCACCAACTTAGTGACTACCACTCGAGTTCTGTCTTTAGGTGATAAATTTGGCAGTGGTACATATTTTCTGCAAATAAGAAAGAAGCAAGGTAACACTAAAGAATGGAACTCCTTTATGGAGTTCTTGTATCTTCATTTCATATATTTTTGGGATATTCAAGGCAAGTGCGAATATATTTTAGATCTCGTATTGTTAAACAAAATGCTAGAGAGGCTTATGTTCAATCTTAATTAAACCATAAAGTATGTTGATCATATAAAGAAAATACTCACACGCTGTCAAACAAATTTTTGAATTCACCAGGTGTCTTATTCAAACATATTTCTGGCATCAGTGCCCGTGCTGTGAATATTTTGTCGATTTTTTTCTCATGTTTTCCGTCGACGCTTTGCTAGCACGTACATCCGTTCCCAATAAGCAGGGCCTGGAAATTTATTTAAATAATAGTACATACATACAATAATAATAACTCATATAAAGATAAAAAATTAAAAAACAGCCTCTGTGCTGTTGGCTTCTGCGCCAAACAAGCCAAAGGGCCTAACCACTATTGCCCCTTGAATTTACAGAGTTCGAAAACATAATATGTAATAATATTAGGACCAATGTAAACCAAAATATAATTACAGATACATTCATACAGCGCTATCCAGCCCCAATTTAAGCCGAGTTCGTATGTACTGAATATATGTTTGTAAATATACATACATATTAAACATAGAAAACACACTGGAGTTATGACAAGCAGTAAAATGCATTTGAATTATTTGACTTGATATATCATTTACCGGCATACGTTACTGACACTTTTTTGGTATACTGAATAAATAAGTACATGAAGTTTGTTTCAAGTCATTCAGCCACAATCATTTATTACTGATTGAAACGATATACGTTTATTACCTCACCATAGAGTAGGACAATATTTTTCGGACAATATTTTAACGGAATTCCTACTTCTAACTATGCGTAGTGGGGAAAATATTCAAACGCGGATAATAACATCTCCACGAGGCCCAGTGCGGATTGGCCAATTTCACGCACAACCTTTAAATCTCTTCTCACGCAGGATTATTTACTATGTTTTCTATGATATCAAAAATTCGAAAACACATTAGTATGTGACGGGATTTGAATCTGCACCCTCCAGGTCGGAAGGCAACAGTCCACATTAATTAGCTACCAACGAGAATATTTAGTCAATAAATGTACGAGTTCTTGTAGTGTCGAAGGGTAAGATAGTACCGTTTGCTAGGTGGTAGACTCGATACTGAGTCGTCTAGGAAGGTGACCACCGCAGTGCCAGATATCATCCCGTGAAACAGGAGTATTATGCACTTTTGTGTTTCGGGATGAGGGCACTGTGGCTAGTGAAATTACCGGGTATAGGAGACCTAACATCTGTTGTCTCGGGTTACGGGCGCAGTGCGGCATTAATGGGGGATAATAACTGTCTATTAGTTGTTGGTCTTCTTTAATGCCGCTCTGTCATGGTCTGGCGTATCACTTACCATCAGGTGAGCGCCCAGACCGTCCTGGACACTTATAACATAAACAAAAGATTAAGTCACCATGTTAAGAAAAACAAAATGTTGATATTCATACTCATAACCCCATAAAATAATGACGTGAAGCAATTAAGTCTTTATAAGGAAATATCATAAACCATTTTGGTGACACTAACCTCACTTCACCTTACCAGATCATTATGATTTTTAAAATAATTTCGAGCATGATATCATAAAGGAAGTCTGAGTTATAGAGTTCTAACAATGATGTAAAAAAGTATGGATTCGTGATATGCTCATAAAACAATCAAAAAAAGTGTTCCGAATGCAGTGACAGCACACTTACACATATTTCGAATTTCGAACACATTTACCTAAACAAAAGAGTACAAGTTGTACTCTCTTCGGCGGTTCGTTTTTGAGGCTCGGATGGCGTATCTTCCTTTATATATATATAGAATATCATTGAGTTCTAAATACGAATTCATTTTATATATAATAAAATAATAATAAAAATCTTTATTTATCATACAACAATATCATCGTTATGAGCCTCCAACGTTCCACTGCAAGACATAGGCCTTGCAACACTGCAAAGCTATGGGAAGATTAGGCCACACACCACAATCATTCATTGGATATAAATAATTATATTTGTTAAAAAAAATACATACTCATATATTTGCTCGCTTCCACAAGATGATCTTGCTTTTGGAGCCATTCCTTGACAGTAGTCAGGCTGTCATCAATTCGCTTCTGATCCTCAATACCGAAGAATTCCCTCAAAGTTTCGACGTCTTCTTTATTTACTTTCAGTAAAGGATTAAAGGAATTGCCGACATTGTTTTCTGCAACATAAACATATATTGTTAAAAACATGTTTCTTATGAAGGTGACACTTAGTCAGATTGTATAAGTGTTAAAAATATGTTAAATGTTGCTAACTTAATATGACACATTAAAAATAAAAAATCAAAAACTATTGACTAATTTCTTATTCATTTTGGTTTAATGGCTAGATCTTCAGAATTTCTTCTTTTAACTACTTATTTTACTAATATCATTACTAATCAGTAAGTGAATCAATCAGAAAAGTTTATTAATAAGCATTGATGGAATATGTAAGTAAAATAACAACAAAATATTGCAAAAAACTAGTATCAAAGCTTGCTTGTAATTATAATTTTTAACCAGAAGTTCCATTTATTTATAATGCCTTAATTAAGGTAAGAGTATTTATACAGCTTAAACAATAATGATCTAATTCAAAGGATTTCTCACTGCGTAATTACGTCCAAGTATCTACACAATGCAATTGTTTGCTATAAAGAGATTAAATCGAAAAAAGTTAATTCTTACTCGATTACGGGTTTTTACTGGAAGTAGCCTTATATATTATTATTTCTAGTCATATAATAGTCAAGTTTTATTATTACATATTTTACAATGATAAATAGAATGTGGAATTGAGGTGAAATGTGTCGAGAAGGGCAATTCAACTTATTTTGAATGAGTAATAAATTATCATAATACTGTTTTTAATAATTTGTTAATAATATATAAATTAAGCTCAACCTAGTGCATAATTAGACAGAATGTTGTGTTAACATATGTAGGATATAAATCTAGCTCATTACTTAGTTTAAAATGAACCTAAATACAAAATAATTATTCTGATATTTTGGAGCAGGTAAAGCTATATTAACTTGCTTTGAACATATTGATGCTTTACTATTGATAAGACATACTCGAGTAAAAGTGTTATATCTTTAAAATAAATATTTGTAACTCGATACTTACTTGGTTATTTTACTTCACTTAATCGGAAATAATTTTGAACCTTATTATTCACCATTAAAATTCAAATATAATATTGTCGCAGTGCCAGTATTTAACTGTATGATATTTTAAATATATAGCAAATTTTGATTTTATACTGGTAGACTGAACACTGTAGTCACTGACTTGTCTTTAATGTGTTTAAACTTGGTTCTAAGGATGAACTCCAAAATTGTAATGGACTCATAAGTACGTGTTTTATAAATTTAAATGGCTCGTGTTAAAGGTTAAATGATATGTTATGCCTACTGCTATCTTACTTATGTCGGGCATAAAGTCTTATTCTCAACATACAGCTGAGACATGACACTGACTGCGGGATTGGTTTACAAGTCAAAGTCACTCAACGCGCAATGGAGCGAGCTATGCTCGGGTCTCTGTTAGGGATTAGATCAGAAATGATGTACCGTAGAAACTAAAGTACCGACATAGCCCGCGGATCAGCAAGTTGAAGTGCCCTCCTGGCGGAGGCTGAATGAGAAAAGCGGAGGACCGGGATATCTGGCGCAAAATGAGGAAACCTTTGTCCAGCAGTGGACTGCAAAAGGTTGAATAGAATGAGTCCTAATGTGCGACATACGCAGCTAAGCACGCAGGTTACTCTCGGGATAATCAGAAGTTATTCGGAGAGAACTGAAGTTACCGACATAGTTCGCCGGATCATTAAGTAGAATTTGCAATGATCTGGTCACATATTCTACTTTTACTTTGTATTATTTCAATAATTCTACTTGTGCAATTAAACGCCTTCCTATTTTGTTTTAAAATGTTTCTTAAACTGTAAGGTTGCCTGGAAGAGATTGATTATTAGCAATAAGGCCGCCTTTGTACTTTTTATGTTTTTTTGTTAATGTACTTTAAATTGTTAATTGTTTCGAAATTGTACAATAAAGAATATTCTATCTATCTATTATGTTGCAGAGCCAATGGCCGTTGGAGTAGACGAGTTCTGGAATGAGACTGAGTCTTGCCAAGCGTAACCTAAGACGCCTCTGACCCGATAGCTCGAACTTGCGAAGGAGGAAAGCGGAAGACCGGGAAATCTGGGATATATCCAGACTTTTGTCCAAAAGTCGATTAAAATAAGGACTAATCGTGATTTAAAGTAGGTACATGCCCTAAAGCAAATGTGTTGATACATAACTAAATATTTTTTTCCCCTTAAAATTTGTAAAATTCTTTCCGATTGATAATAATAAATATTACAATAAAAATGATGACTTCAAAAAATATAATTTTTCTATTAAAACGTGGGGTGAGGGGGTTCACGTCGCGCGACATGGCGGCGCTGGCACGGTGGGGTGGACGCGCTGAATAAAGTAGTACGATCTGTAAGAAGTAATCATCATTACAGCTTATTAACATCCCCTGAAGGGACGAGCTATCCGTATAGGGTGATTAGGCTTAGCCGCCAGTGCGGTTGGACGACTGCACACACAACCTTTGAATCTCTTCGCAGGCGTACGCAGGTTTCCGCGATGTTTTCCTTCACCGTAGAGCGTCGGATAACGTACATATAATTTCAAAAATTTGAAAACATTGGTATGTGGCGGGATTCGATTCTGCGCCCTCTGGTAGGAAGCAAACAGTCCACACCATTGAGCCACGACGCACTATATAAATATGTTCAGACTATTTCTAAACCTCTTTCGTTATTCGAAGATTTCCATACTTACGTTTCACGAGAAACTCTATAAGAATCTTCTGTTACATGATCCTTCGAAGCCTTCGAGCGTATATTCCGGTGCTTGTGTGACAACGAGTTGATTTATAGTCATTCCTTTTAGCTTTTATCTTGTTTATTGACTTTTTGTGCAAAGAAAAGGCGATTTCTCAGATTGTGATTTAATTTGTAATGGAGTAAGAACTAATCTATTGAGACAGTGAGCCATCTGATTGAATTTTCCTCACATTAAAAGTTGCTCGATTTATGTCTTAAAAAGCTAGTTTCTTGAATTTTATTTCCAACTTTTTCATCGGTTTAAATAAACAATAAATAATTGTCAATAACATACTCACAGCGTCATCTAGCCCCAAGCTAAGCATAAGCTTGTTATATGGGTTCTCAACAACGGATAAACATACTTATATATACTTTTTAAAAGTATTATACTGTTAAACACAACACCCAGACAATACAAAGACATGTTCATGCACACAAATGTGTGTACTGCCCGGGGATCGAACCCGGAACCCTTGATCTAGTAGCTGACGTCTCAACCATTACATCAAATGGGTCGTTAAAAATCACAGATTTATATCATAAAGAAAGGGTTACTACACAGCAGACGAATATTAAACGGATATGCACCATCCATTGTTCAGTACATGGTATTCCAGTCTCATATTTACTTGTAACTATCAAATAACTTTGTAACTAATATAATAACATACTTGAAAAGTGACTATCGACGCTCTTGCGTCATTTCTCGATGATTCTATTTTGTCCGAAAATTATCTGTTAAGTTTTATTTCAATATATTTTTTTTGTGTTTAATTTTGAGTTTTACCCTATTTGAAAACATGTAGATATTCAAGTAGGCCATCTTCACGGATCTGATAAACCGACAATTGGGAGTGTTACTGGTAGAGGCTAGACGAGCAGCAGGCTACCCGGGAAAGAAACAAAATTATTTATCTACGAGTATTTTTATCTGCTTCATATCAGGGGAACCACAATCTCTTAAACAGTATTGTTATAATGATACGTACAGCGTTTTGGTACCAGAAAAGACTAATATTATGTAACACCGTTTTAAGAGATGGTGGTAACTCTCCAGGCACTGGAAGGAAAGGCAACGGGAAATTCATACACCTATATAGGTAAACCACAGATTTCCCAATACAGGAGATAGAGCAAGCCGCGTTTTAAGTGCGACAAATGTAAGCTCAACGAGCATACACTGGCTACCAGTTTACGCTCTGTGAGACGAGTCAAGACGCACGAATATTAAGAAATTACCGTTTTTTCCCAAAATGCCATCCTGTGCAATTGTAACATCCATCATCGCAAGGAATCAGTAAATTTACAAGAAATATAATAACTTTCACAGGTAAGAACCGAAAAGAAATTGCGACACTGGGACTGCCTATAAACTTGACGGCTTGTCCAGTCTAATTGTATATTCGGATGTCTGTGGTACAACCTATAGAGATACTCGGCAGTGAAAAAAGGCGTAAAGTACATGATTTTTTATTTGTTCATATACGCAAATATGCGTTAGTTGATGATACTACTGTTCTGTTGCACGGGTCTTAATTCAAGATTCAGTTGTGATGAATCAATTATCGAAAAATATATAGTCTAAAACCATCCAAGAAAAGTTTTACCTGTTTCTCTTTTAATATGCTTTGTATAGCTACTAGTTTACTTCATATCCAGAGAATGAATATAAACATACTGGAATTAAATCACGTAACCAAAGTTTGTCAGAATGTTACTTAATTTATGTAAAGTAAATGACACTCGTTCTCAACTGTTCTTGCATAGCATACAATGTTATTATTTGTGATTTCTAGTTACCACGACATCTGCATGCAAATTGCAATACTTGGTTTTCTTTTTCTTCAAGGCAAAAAAAACGTCTTTTTAGTTATTTTGTAGTAGATCTACCGCATTACAGTCTAGTAACTAAAATGATTGTAGGTGTATATTAATGATATCGTATACCTATATGTATTCAATAGCAAAAGCACAAAATAAAAAAAAACAGGAGTGATGATAATAGTTAATAGGAAATTAAATGAAAACACATAATTATTCATTACTTTACCAATATTAATTAAGTTGTAGGGAATACTAAACGACATTTCCTTAATAATATTCATCCACTATTCAACCCCTTAACTGTTTTTAGAAAAATATTAAGAATTAGTAAAGTCAAACAACAGATTTAATACACATATTATCTGCGTTTGCTTAAAATTAATATTATTCTTCAAATTTATAAAACAACTTTTCTAGTAAAATATCAAAACTTCCATCGCACAATACCGTATCACCAATGTTTATTCACCTACATATTTATTTTCATTGACTCCAACTTACTACAGTCAAAGTCAGTGAAACCTTCTTTTGGAATGACAATTACAACAACCTCGTTTGTATAACTAAACGACGCTATTTGATTAATAATCACCCATTCCATGCGTTAAATATTCTCTTGATATATTAATCAAAACATATTTCTCTAACCAAACTAGTTACAGAACTTACACTAAATAGTTAAATATATAGTTGAAATTCAAAAACAGATCTAGACTGGTTATAGTTGTACCTATGTTTTAAGTCCATATCTTAGTC
>PQWD01010277.1:0-127032 GCA_019425675.1 Leucinodes orbonalis
TTACTGGACGCTGTGGACGAGGGTTGTGACATTCGAGCTTACAGTGCCTGGTCGCTGATTGATAATTTCGAGTGGAAGAACGGGTACACGTAAGTATTTGAAGAGTTTATGTAAAAACTTATAAGTTGGTCCCAGTGTATTGCAAGTCCTCATCGCCTACAAAATGGAGTTAAAGTCTATAATGGGAGAGCTGTGGACTGAAAAACACTCCACAATTGATGTACAGCTTCCATCATCAAATTGTTCAGTAGTGCACAATTAATAAGCTCACCAACGTATCTTCGCAACATACAAATTATGTAAAAGTGAGATTTAGAGAAGGCTTTTGACTTATCGGTATTATTTATGTACGGCGAGTTCTCTTCCTTAACGTTATATACCTACACTTTGCACCTAAATACTATGCTTCCTTTTCAACCTATCGCAGTCCATTACTGACATAGACCTCTCCATTTTGGTCCTCTTGACTGCGAGATTGTGAACCAATCCGCAGTCAGTGCCCTGCGTGCATTGCGTATCTTGTACAGGTATTGCTAGGTTTTATGCCCCATAAAGTTTAGTTGGAATCGATCCTTTGCAATAATGGTTTAAGGTTGTCCTTGTCATATAGCCAAAACTTATGACGCGCCTGATAAAGTGTGTACTGCATTAAACCTTATGCAAATAAGATGTGCAATTTAGATTCACTTTTTTTTCGATTTTAGCGAAAAGTTTGGATTATACGAAGTGGATTTCTCAAGTCCGGATCGCAAAAGATCACCTCGTAAGTCAGCATACATATACAAAGAGATAATCAGGTCAACAGTTGGATTCACATATGAGCCAGATGACTTCGCGAGTGACTCCGGTGACAATCAAGCAAAAGGAAAAAAGAACACGTTAGATTTTCAAATATTTAACTAATAAATAAAGAATTATTTGTAACATTGTTTTTCTATTTTATTTTAATATCATAGGAATAGGAAAACGAGATTCACAATAATTTGAAATGGGACTGTCTCTTGTCAGCAAGTATTGTTAAATGTTACCTACGAGAACTTTAATTTGTGCTAATCATATAAAGCAACTATGTCCATAGTCTAATTAGGAAGGACATACAGGACCTCGAGTACCTAGTTACTCCGAGTGCAAAACCTAACATGGGCGTATCGTATTATAATCATCAGTAGTACTGTACAATCCCACTGCTAGGACAATCGTATGGAGTGATATGATTATATGCATGGATTTCAATAAACAATTAGGTTATTGAAATAAAATGCAAAAATTGTTTACAATATCCTAAATAGGAATGAAAGAATAGACTGTGCGTTTGAGCATAAATAAACATAATACATAAATTTAGTCGTGGGTATCAGTTATAATTTATAACTTGATGAGTTTGTTTAAAAAAATAATTAATTAATCATCAATCAGTCCACACATCGTCCACTGCTGAACATAGGCTCCCCAATGAGCGCCATCTATCTCGGTCATGAGCACCCTGCATCCATCCTCCACCAGCCACCCTCTTCAAATCGTCCGTCCATCGGGCCGCCGGACGTCCTACACTGCGCTTGCCTAAGCGAGGCCGCCACTCCAACAGTTCGGCTCCAGCGACCATCTAACCGTCGAGACATGACCAGCCCACTTCCACTTCAGCTTACTAATTCAAATAGTCTGTAACTATAATTAATATATCTAGTAAGTAATCCACGCGGAAGACGGTGCGAGCACAGCTAGTGTTAAATATTTTATATTTCTTTAGCATAATAGAAGAAAAAAAAGCAGAACATTAAACGTCACCAATAGTGCATTCTGTCAAAAGCGTCAAAATTGTTTTGTTTATGTGACACGCGACGACATTAAATATTGTGAAATGTGCGATATAAACGATAATCCGCTGAAGCTAACTGTAAAGTGGAATGGAAAAGAGTACAGTATACCGGATTTTCACCCTCCGATTCAGTTGCTATGTTAAAAATTGCAATTGAAAATGCAACCGGAGTGCGTCCTGAAAAGGCAAAAGCTGCTTAATGTTAAATTTCAGGGGTGATTATCACATTCAATTTGAATATTTAAAGCTTAATTACAAAATCCACAGGCGTAAATAACTTAAGACTCTTTTAAATACTGTGTTTTGTAATAACCTATAAAATAATTTTATTCAAAAGTAGTACATAATTTAAAGAACGACTTAAATATGAAATACTGTTCTTATTAACTTCTTGTTATTTAAAGTACAATAAGCAAATGCAGTACGACATGGTACTACTTTATTTAAACCAAAAAAATACTTGTTTTCATTACCAGAAATATATCAGCATTACTTCTTTATTCTTATGAGAAATCAAATGCATCACTTAGTACAACTGTTGCTTATTTTACTTGTAAAACCTTTTGCTACCAATAAGATATATACCCTAATATTGTTTTTGACTACCCACCAGGTCAATGGCTTGTATGCAGTCTTATTTTTTTTCTGCAACATGCACAATAGTTCAAGACATTAATTTACAGAAAACAAGCTTATCTTCACACTGTTATAGATATTGAAGGTGACATAACGTTTTTCTCCCATCAATGAGTCTTTGTCACAATCTACTGTAGGTTTGTCTAGTCACTCAGTTACCTGGAACACACCAGGTTGCTTTTCTCTTTAAACATAATACTTGGTTAAGTAGCCCCTTGTAACAACCTTTGCTGAGGTTCAAATCGAGTAATCGAGTAAATCGATACCCTTACGCTTGTTGCATAATAATATTAAGGCCGAAACTAAACTCAAAAATAATATGTTTTAGCATTTTTTGACAGCCTAACTAATTTTTGTTCCATAGGTAAAGTGGCTACAGATAATTTTGCATTATCAGAGCTTAATCTTAAACCTAACCTGAAAATAATGATGATGGGGTCGCTGGAAGAAGCAATAGAGGGTGCCCGGACAAAACCTGATGTAGGGGATGAGGTTGTTAATGATTTAGACATAGAAGAGGAGGAAGTGGATGTAGAAAATCAAGAGGTAATTTTATTGAAGCAATTATCTTTATTATTCAGGAATTTAAATCTTAAATCAATAAGATTAATTAAGATAGAATTCAGTATTTTTTTGCAAAATTATGATCAGCAATGGACAACCCAGGACCATTGGTTTTGGAACTGAATTTTCAAACATTTTAATTTAATTTATTTATTCAATAACAATGTTCATTGTGTTTGAAATAACAATATAAAAATATATACCCAACAACAATTCAATACAATAAATTCAATTGAAGTAGAAGTACATAAACACAAATATTATTTTAAATTGATCCATATAATTTTAATTTTAATAAATATTTTGTGATTATAATTATTATTCCATTATTGAATTAAAAAATATTATTACAATTCATCAATACTGTAGAAGAATTTTATAGGTCATCAATGAAAATATAACCCTTATTAATTTCAGATTTATTTAGCAAAAATTAACAAGAGAGTAAGAGATTATAAAATCAAAATATTAAATGAGCCCCGAGAGGGGAAAAAGCTTCTGGTACTAGACATAGATTATACATTGTTTGATCATAGATCAGTGGCGGAAACTGGTAAGTAGAAAATTTATATTCTTGTGATAATATCACAAAAAATGTCACTAAAAGTTTTTTAAAAGTCCCAAGTAATTTCCTGCCTCACCTTATTCATGATATAAGTAACTCAGGGTTAAATTTGCTGAAGAATACTCAGATAATAGAAGTACTCAGAAGTCCGTCTTTCCATTCTTAGTGTGAGTGGTACAGTAGTTTTGTCACATACAATGAATTGTCCATTGAAAATGCAATGCAAAAACAAAAAAAACATTGATACAATGTGTTATTAAACTGTTTAACCAATTATTGAAAACAGTAACTACACTAATTTTTTAATATGTCAATGATCCAAACCAGTGGAGAATCATATTTTTTTTCTAAAAAATAATGTTTTAACAATTCTAAAACATTTATGGATTTATTTGTGTAAAGCATTTTTAATAACTTAATTATTCGATTAATATTTTAGGTTATGAACTAATGAGGCCATTTCTACATGAGTTCTTGACGTCAGCATATGAAGATTACGATATAGTTATATGGTCAGCAACCGGTATGAAGTGGATCGAGGAGAAGATGAGGCTGCTCGGTGTTTCCACCCACCAGGACTACAAAATTATGTTCTATTTGGATTACTTAGCTATGATTACCGTTCATACGGCTAAGTATGGTACTATTGATGTAAGTTTATTTATTTATGGTACACAAACAGGATATAGTCTTTACATGAAACATTAAAAAAACAGTTCACTGGTCAGGACTGTAGCCCAGAGACGGTGTACACAGCGTGATTAAAGGACTTTATAAATATAATAGGTACAGCTAGAATAATAAAAAAACAGAGAACTAACAATACTAGATAAGTAACTTTCCTAAGTCATTAAGGCTGAAGATATAAGTTGATTATACATAATTATTTAGCTACCTACTTTTCATTTGGATGTTTAGGGTAACAGCTTATGAGGGTAACAAAATCTTTGTTTTTGAATTGAGACAACAACACCAACAGCATGATAGATTAATCTTTTTTAAACAAAATTTTTTGCATATTTGTAGAAGAGTAACAATGAATTTACAAAACTATGTGCTATTTATATCTCTTTCAAATGAAGCTATGTAATGTTTTGTATAACGTTATTCAAACTGTTACTAACCTTTTAAACGCCACGCTATAAACGCATTGCCGTGCCCTGGACGCCACAGCACAAAATAAATAAAAATACTCACGAAAAATATAGAAACTACTAATCGTTTTTCAACACGTTTATTTCACATTTTTGAAAGCCCGTTGTTTGTCACGTATAAATGACGTTGGTACACAGGGCACGCAAGTGCTTGTCATGAATAGACGACGTTGGCGGTCAAAAGGTTAATAACGTCTTTAAACTTACAGGTCAAACCCCTAGGCGTGATCTGGGGTAAATATCCCCAGTACAGTGCAAAGAACACGATAATGTTCGACGACATCAGACGGAACTTCATTATGAACCCAAAAAGCGGCCTGAAGATCCGACCATTCAGGCAAGCACATCTGAACAGGGATAAAGACAGGGAGCTCCTCCACTTGTCCGGGTATCTCAGGGACATTGCACAGTACTGCGACGACTTCGACACATTGAATCACAAGAAATGGGAGAAATACAAGCCGGACAAGAACAGGATTCAGGCTGGCAGCAAGCGGAAAGCGGAGGACAACTCGCCGTCTGCGAATAAGGAATGACGGTAGATCGTATTACCAAAGGTCAATGACCCGTTAAGACACTAAGTACGTCCGAAGGCCCCTCCGTTGCCTTAGCTGACAAGACTGCGAATTTTTTTACAAGACTTAGTGTTATTTTTAAGTGACTTGTGTCTGACGCAATATTTTGATATGTATGGTGCGTGATGAATGGTAAGTACTGTAGGTTAAGTTTAACAGGGGCGTATTCAGGGATGGAATGACTGATATTTTTTTATGGAATCTTAGGCTCTGTACATACAATTTGGCTTAGTATTGCATTTGATATATACTTTTTATTAAAAGTTGATTAGCAGGCAAATAAACCTATTACTTCCTACATAGTTGGTATATTTTTTAAATAGTGACATAATTATAACTTAAGGATATAACATTCACCCAAGTCTCCATGTTCCGGGTAAGTGTACTCATCACAACTCATTATTGTATCTTAAAAAATTCAACACTAACATTTGTCCTCAAGCTTCAAAGAATTCAAAAAGAACAGGTTGTACTGTAATGTTTAAGACCCGCTCTTACACTAAAGGTTCCGGTTCGAGTCCAGGCAGTACAAACATTTTTGTGTATGGACATGTCTGCTTGTATTGGTCTGGGTGTTTTTTATGTTATGTATGTTTTTACAAAAAATATATATAAGTTTATCCATTGTTTAGTACCCATATTACAGGCTGAATGCTTAGTTTAGGACTAGGTGGCGCTATGTGTATGTCAGTAGATATTATTATTTATTTACTATAATACTAGACTAGAGCATCGTAGAAGTGGTTTATTTATTTTACTCTTAAGCAGGCACTCAATTAAAACCTGATTACGCCCCTGTCTTTAATATTACAATATCTAGGCTTGAATGACATAAAATACATTTTCTTGTGGTATATAAGAGATAACAGTCAAATATGATCCAGGTACTGACAATATTGTAGGATCTATTTATTGTATTTAATAGACATTCAGAGAATAATTTATAATCTTTAGTGTCTTAGTAGCTTGAAATGTATGTCTATAAACTATCGGTTTTTATAGGAATAAATTGAGATCGAACAAAAAATTATATACCATATAATTATAATTAAGGCAATAACTAAATGTCTGTTGCAAAATAAAACAAGTTAGTGAAAAATGTATTTTGTGCGCATTATAAAAGCATACAATACAATTAAATCTCTTCCGCATTTCAATTTAGTTTTTATTTATTAAATCCATAATATATGCAATACCTACATTGATAATTATCTATATTATCGATAGGCCTACCGATGTTATATAGTACCGAGTTTTGTATCACTAATTTTTACTTGTACGGAGCTTTCGATACTAGTAATTGTCAACCTATCGAGTATGGAGTCCTACAACAAAAAAGTTATCTCTTTCTCCTGAACTTGTTGCAGTCCACCCACTGCTCTCACTGCCCCATTTTGCGCTTGGTATAACAACAGTACCCAAGTGACACGTGCGCAATAGCGTATTCTGAGCTTTCCTTATCCAGCCCCATCAGCGACCCTTCCCGAGTCGTCACGCCAGAGCATCTACTTCTACTACTAATTTATTCATCAATAAAAAAAAAATTGCTAATGAGGCAGATGGTCTTTGACCTTAGCCTGTTCCAAATAGAACGAATATAAAAAACGGGAACTGTCAATGTCAATTTATATTTATTTTTGTTTTTTTATTTTTGAAATCACTTGTAATTAATTCATCCAGAACAGGATTCGAGGAGCGAATGACTCACAAGGGTTATGTTTTTTCGACCTGTCGGACATAATACGCACACGGTTTATTAATTGTGGAAAGATAATTAAGGTTATCTCAGAGTTAGTCCAAGAAGGCAAAAGTTCACAAAACTAACCTATTCTTAACTTTTCGAGTTGTTGAGTTTATTAATTTGAAAACAAAATGTCTATTGAATTGTCCGACGTGATCACTGCTCAACCTTTATCGAATTTAAAGAGTGTTGGACTCCAAGCTGGAGATATGAAACCGACGGCACCTGAGTTGGCAGAATTACTAGACCAGTCACCTACTACAGCTGAACTGCAAGATGAAAATGCAGAAGAAAAGAAACGGAAGCGTCGGTCAAGCATTGAGCTGGAAGAATGCTGTTGTTACCTAAACGATGATGATACTTTAGCTGCATACTTTTGCTGTAGGTTTATATCTGACTGTTTTGTAGGTTGCGGACGATGTACAGACTCGTGCTGTGAACAGTGTATAGAAAGTTGTTGCAATTGTGAGGGTAATCAAGATTCAAGCAATGATAGTGGTTGCTGTGATGATAATTGCTGCGATTGTGGTGATGGTTGTTGCGATTGTGGTGATGGTTGCGATTGTGGTGATTGTGCAGATTGTTGCGATTGTATGAGTTCGTGCTGTGAGTGCTTTGCAAGCTTGAGTTCTGATTAAGTATATCATATATTGAAGTGGTCTGGATATGGCATTCAAATGTTGATTGTTGGTAATTTTCACCTTCCGCTATTAGATAATTTTTATATATGAGTGTATACTTATAAGGACACTGTTTAAAACTATCAATTGATCATATGCCTTATTAGTGTTTGCCTGTTATACCATGTCCTTCATTATAAAATTAGGCACATTTTTTACAGGTAAGTGTTAAGCTTTTTTGCATGTGTCACAGAAAATCACATTTCTAAAGTCGGGCAACATTTAACATGCTAACTTCACTTGATTTGTGGTGCAAAAGGGCTGTAGTATATGTTTTTATGCTTCTGTAAAACTTTTGAGACATTGGAGCATATTTTACCATTTTATGAAGATCTAACACCATTTTTGGGTACAGGGCTATAAAGTTTTACTGAATGAGAAAATTCGTATTTATTATATTTTCCCACTATACATATTTTTTAAAAGTTTCAAGAAGGTCACCATCCTTAATTAGGTGCTAATCCAAATTCACAATACAAAGCCCAATGACATGGGGCAGATGCTAACTAATTAACATGATAGAGTTTAATGTGGACAATTGATCTATTTGTGTTAATTACAACCCATGTGTTTTGGCTTTTTTAATAGATATATAAGTTGTATTATCAATTAATCTTTTCTTATGCATGCATGCTCGAAATAAGACTAAATTAAATTTATTAATGTTTAAATATATTTTGTGTAACATTTTAAAGGTACTAACTTAAGTTTAAGATTTAGAAGTTATTTGTTGATACAATTTGTTTATAGAATATAGAATTTTTGAATGTTTTATTTTTTTTAGGATGAAGACTAACAAAAAACTTAACCATTGTTTAATCCATAAACTCTCTGTGAAAGATTGAAATAAACACTTATTATAACAGCAAATATTTTCCAAAAAATCCTGTGGCATCTATAGTTAAATTGGTATGTCTATTTGAAAAATAATTGTCTACTACAAGTGTATAATTTACAGTACTTATACTAACCAAAATATTATTTGATGTTTGTCTGTTGTACTGGCTAAACACTGTAACTTCCGATTTTGGGATTTTATCTTTACAGCTTAGCCAATAAGTATAATAAATAACAGATATCTCATGCAGTCTAAGTCATGGGTACTTTTGACAAATTTTGGTTAAGTCAAATGTTAACAATAGTTGGTATTAAAATTAAAATAAGATTGGTTTTTCGAATTTTACATATAAGATGTAAAAAGAATTGTTCTTATGGATCTGTGATAGAAAAAATATTTGAGATTGGCTGTATTTGGAAGCATATTACAAGACTTCAAGGTTGGAAGCAATTATGAAATTATTTGAAATGTATGAGTACTTTCCCAATACAGATTAAGTATTGATTTAGTCTTAAGTAATTCCTGCTTGAATCGTGTTAAATCCTGTTACTCAGGAATATTATGTATGTCTATACAATAATTGGACACAAATGTTTAAAAAATATGAGTCCTAGTCATTAAAATAGATTGGAATCTATGCTGTCAGGTATATTTTATAAATTACATAACAAGGAATTGTTATTTTTTACATAGATATTTGAAACCAAATGAGGCATACAAAAATACTCAAATCCCAGAACTCTTGGGATAAATCATTTCTACAAGTTACTGCTAACATTACTCAACATTCGCTTTAAAATAAGGCTGGGAGCTATCTGCGCCACTTACCTGGTGAAGGCTGTCAGCAGCCAATAGCAAAAATTTCAATATTTTTATTCTTATTTTTTCATAATCTATAGAATAACTTTGTTGTTACGCTCCATTGGGGTTTAGATCGATGTTGGGCTCAAACTAAAGCTTCGATCTAAAATAAAGTCAAATACTTTATTGTATACATTTAAATATAAAGCCATAAGAATAAACTTTAAAGCTGCTGAAATAGGTTATCAGAATATAGGTTCAGCTAAGCTGTTGATAAAGTTTAAAACAACTGTCTGTGAGGTATTAACTTGTTAATAATTTTAAGAAATTGCGTCCAAAATGTATCGAGATAGGTACTAAAAACCTAGATATATTGATGTAAGTTAGCTTACATTTTATTTTTCAGCCTATAAGGTTGAAAAGAATATGTAATCGCTTTACGAGTTCTTGAGGTGGTGAGAGATGATTTTTTATGTTTCAAATAAATAGTCACAATTGTTATTGTTATTATTATTATTATAGCTGATAACAACATCTACTTAAGTAGTATGACTATGTAAAGTGCCAATTATACAAAAGATATTTTATTGAAATGTTTATTTTATAAAGCTTTATAGGGATATGTGCTTAAAAAATAAAATGTATAATGAATCATGCTTGATCTTTTATTAACATAGGTACCTACATTATAATTTAACTCTATCCTATGGTACAAATACTAATAATGTTCGACGACCCATTTGTGTAATGGTTGAGGCTTCTACACCAACGGTTCCGGGTTCGATCCCTGAGCAGTACAAACATTTGTATGCCTGTTTGTATGGGAGTTTTCTATTTATAAGATGTATATATTTACAAATAAAGTATATAAGTATGTTTATACATTGTTAAAGTACCCATGCTGCACGCTAACTTGGGGGACGCTGTGGAGTTCAGTGGATAATTATTCGTCAACATCGTAATATAATATGTATGTATGGCGTGGCTGTTCCGTTAATTATTTTTGATCAGAAGTAAGGTTTAGGTCGTGTAGATTCAGACGCTTGGCTTTATGAGATTATCTGATTTCTTTTTCACACCGCCCACAATTATATAAAATTCGAAGTGACATTTCCCCCACGGAATTCGAACCTAAGAACTTCGGGTCCACATCGACCATAGCCTAATGCTGTACTCACTAGACCACTGAGTCAGTTACAAGTATCTTAATAGTTAGCTTATTAAAGTTGACAAAGTTTATGTAGTCTGGTGTTTCTTTGGCCTAAATATACATTGGAAATTTCTGATGAATAACCAGTTGATGAGATTAAATTATTATAGCCATACCCAAGATAATAACTCCGATAAAACCCGACGCCAATTAAAATGTTCGCGCAAATAATGAAACAAACTACATTTCATTATTATCCTATATGTAAACTCTACGGATAATAACTGAGACTCAATATAAAAATGAGTGTAACAAATTCAGAAGAAGATTTATCTGTGATCACAACTCAACCAGAGACGAGTCAAGAAGTTCCCAAGGAAACTGTACGGGAGTTAAACAGTAAAAGTCAGTCTGTGCCCATCAAAGATGTTAAAGAAGACCAGGAAGATGACGAAGAAGAATCCCTGGGCGGCACTTTGAGAGAGCTTGTAAAATGTTTATCGTCAATGTGCGAGTTGTGCGGGGAAATGTACGACAGTTGTTCGAGTAGTTTTGAGAAAATCTGTACTTGTGAAGGTTGCAGTTGTTGTGAAGGGGATTGTTGTGGCGGTGATTGTTGTTGTGACGTATTTTGTGAGAATGACCTATGTGACGGTGATTGCTGCGCCGATTGTTTCGATTGTTGTTGTTGTGATGATGAATAACCTAACTTGGCTTTGGAATGCTACATCATTGCTAGATGTCATCGACTATATTACCTCGCTATATCCATGTTTTTTTTTTAACTAGGGATCCCCATAAATGTTTAAATTCCTACTTATACGAAATCGGGGTGCGACGCTAGTAGGTACCTATTCATTAAAGACGGTTTGACTAAATACTATTGTTTCCGAGTGGGGATCGAGAGACCCATTTAGTAAGTATATTCGAAAACGTATTTGGTAAAAGTTGAGTAGTTGGTTATTTAAAAGCATTGGTGTGCATGAACATCAGCTGTTCGTATTCTGAATATTTTGAATGCTTTATAAAATATTCAGACTCACAGAGCAGAATCTAGACGCCGTTTAAGCAAGAAGCTCATTTATATAGCATGGCATGAGTACTAAACAACGAATAAATATACTTAACTAATACGTAAATTAAATACATAGGTATATTTACCTACCTAGAAACATTCAAACCATTTCCATCAGACATGTAAAATGCACAGTTGTTTGTCCTGTAGGTACTGGAGTCGAATCGGGAACCGTTATGGACTAGCAAGCATCTCAACCATGGCACCATATTGGTCAATATGGTCATACGTCAATATTTATAAATTAAATAATAACCTACAATTTTATTATTAAATTTTTTAAAAGTTCCCTACTATAGGTAGACGCTACCGCAGTTCGATGGTGCTGTGATGTGTCCCGTAGTTAATAAAAAAATAGGTTATGTATAAAAATACACGTGTGAAAATGTAGTCCAAACAACTACCAGATTTGGCAGATTTATTGGGTTCATTTGTTAATAACCCTGTCTACGTAAGCACTTACTTTATTAAAAAACTTATCTATAATTTTTGGGAAGAAATAAGACAAAATATCCTTTTGATAAGTACTTTTATTATTATCACACCGATCACAATGATACACAAAAATGACTAGAGATAGAGAGACAATGATAAACTTTAAAATTGCTCGTCTAAGAGTATTATAAACAGTTGAAATAGGTATTTTATAGACTACAATGGAAGAGACAAAACAACAATAAATTTCTACAAGTTGTATAGACAAGTTACAACAGTTTTGCAAAAATTCCATAGAGAATATCAATTAAAATAAGCCTACAAATTACCATATATTCGTCGGTATCAATCAATAAGGTTATTGTACCTACTCGTACTCATAGAATTGGAAGTTACATAAGTCATGAAATGTAAAAAAAATGATTAAATTATGCAGACAAAAAAAAGATACTTTCAACTCTTACATAATGTTAAAAATATTTGGAAATAAATATCTAAGATATAAGCAAGACGCTTACCCGGTCAAAATTATTAGCTATTTATTCCCTAAAAATAAAGTAATACTAATAAAAATATTACTTTTTAATCAGCGGTTTTGTGGCAAAACGCAGTGCATTTTGTCACACATGGTGGATTTATAATATGAAAATTTTAATGAAACGCTTGTAAAACTTTGCTATGCATGTGTTACACTTCCAATGCAATCGATTACAATAAAAACTTGTATTGCATAATATTCATCCAGAAATAGCAACTTTCTTTAAAAAAAAACTTTCATCAGACGTGATTTAATTTATTTGGAATGTATTTTTGAGACTTTGAATACAAAAAAGCAAATAAAATGTTGTAAAGGCCAAATGTTTTTTACATTTTTCTTCACAATTCTAATATTATTACTGAAGATTGGTAAATGCTTGAATAAAAAGAAATTAAAGATTGAATTCAAATATTTTATTTTAATTAAACACTTCTTATTTACTTACTATCTCAAAGAAAATTATTTATTCAAAAATATTTATAATCCAGCAATCACGTCTGATATCTTTTCTAATATAGTATTATAACACTCCTAATACTAATATAAGTTACCATGGTAGTTTATGTAAATATAATATGCTATTCAAAATACGTTTTCGTCTACTTTTCAAATACCTACCAATTATTAGTTTAGACTATTATTATTCCTGGGTAAATAGGATATTTGAACCACATCAAATAATCGAGTATTTTACTTACAACACGTACAGTATATAACAAGTTACAATTCTAAATAAAAAGTTTACATTTATATAGGTATATGACATCTAAAAACAAGTACTCATGTTCGTCACACAATAACATTGTTTTGTTAGAATCAAAATACTAGTATAAATGGATACATATCACGTAACTAGGATACCTACCCTAGGTAGGTGATATGTATACATTTTAAAATGTGCTAAATCTTATAGAAAATTGCCGAAATTTAATCATTATCAATTGAAGAAGATAAAGGTTTATATAGTAAATCTTCAATTGCCAAATGATTAAATTTCGGCAAATTGCTAAAAGATTTACCACATTTTAAAGTGTCGATTCAAAACGAATTGATGAAATGACTGACTCAAATCGAACCACCATTATACTGTATCTTTGAATAATAACAATTACTAAAGGTAACTTTGCAATAGTCAAATTACTTCCTTGCAAAAACTTAAAACCAATATGTAATATACATTGTAACATTAAATACCCGCATAGTTTACACTATTATATAGAAGTTTAAAAAACTAAAATAATCAAATTAGATGTATGTCTATAATATAGATAAATATCTGTAATCTGACTAAGAGATACTTTTATTTTAAACAAATATCCTATAACACTATAAAACGGTTATTACTATAAATACTGACTGATAAAAATCCAATGGCAAGGTAATTCAGGTACCTAAGAATTATTTTAAGTACACATAAAATGAGTTATAGATTGATGATGATATAATACAATAAATACAACTGTTTCTTTACAAAATGTTAGACTAGGTACGCTCAAGTTATAATAAATAATATTAACATTTATATATAGGTAGTTTCATTATAATTTTTTGGTCTAACTCAATTTATATTGTTACGAATTGACGTAATTAAAATGACATTAAATATGGCGGCTAATATGTGACTGAACCCCCAGCTCGTAACAATATGATACTTGATAAATATCGATTGCATTTACTTATAGCACTTTCTAAAACAATTATCATTTTAATAAAAAAAAACTGAACCTTTTTTATGTTACAAAGTGTACAGGCTGGCCAGGACGTTCACCTGACTGATGGTAAGTGATACGCCTGACCATAAGTACCATGACAAAGCGGCATTGATTCAGACAAACAACTGATAAACAGTAATTATTCTCCATCAATGCCGCACTGCGGCCGACACCCGAGACAACAGATATTAAGTCTCATATACCCGATGAATTAACAAAATATTAGAAATAGATAAATTTTATTTTGACATTATTTTGTTAGGATTTCTATGTTATAAAGTAAGTGTACACATGTACCAAGCAAAATGATAATTATTAAATGTATATACTGATATCAAATGATATTAAATATTCCT
Source organism: Leucinodes orbonalis (assembly GCA_019425675.1). Taxonomy (NCBI): domain Eukaryota; kingdom Metazoa; phylum Arthropoda; class Insecta; order Lepidoptera; family Crambidae; genus Leucinodes; species Leucinodes orbonalis. Next base: position 14,637 of record PQWD01010277.1, read on the forward strand.
ATGTATAATAGGTACTCTATTAAATTGACATTAACATTAATTTGGAACAACACTGTAGTATTATTTTGCTAATACCTAGGTTTTTTATTACATATCCTAAATACAAGAAATACTTTATCTCTATAGACACCAATACCATAAAATTGTTATAATTCAAGTGATTATATAGGTGTTTAATTTCCTTTATATATATTTTTTATTTAGAATGCGATATAATGATTCTTAATCAATAGACACCTATTTCTCGAAGCTGACATTCAAAAGTGCAATAAGTACTTAATGCAGTTAATTAAAACAAATAAAAAAAATACTGCTATTTTTACATTTATCAGATCTTAATCTATAATGACCTGTGATATATTAATATTGTCTCGTTATATAGGTAGTATTTATATGATACATATACCATTGTGGAGTATATTTGAATAAATTGGATATAATCAATGATTAATATATATATAGCACACAAGGGAACAACTTCCCTTAACGTTATAGCTAACACCCACCGATCTGCATTGAGTCCTCGGAGGAACTAGACTCCTCCGAGATTGAGGCCCATGTGTTAAGCCCGATCATCCCCTAGTTCCTGTGTGGGAAGGACTATGCCAGAGCTACCCCAACTATCGATATTATCAATACTATCGATGATTTTTGAGGTCAACTATCAATAGTTCCGAATCACTAATGGGATGCAGTGGGATGTTTGAGTTTGCTTGATAGATTGAATATTACCGCCACTCAAAAGACGTAGATTTTAAAATAAATAATGTACTATTTGCAAGGAAATTCAAAAGATTTCAAACAAATTGGCTTTCAAATAAAACACGACCTGATTTTATTACCTATACGGCATTATCATAAGTCATAATTTCAATTTTATTTGGCCCACTTCCCGGAAAGTGCGTATCTTGGCCACTTCTAGAGACTAGAATAAGCAGGATTTGCTTAAAAGTTGTATCTACACAAACTTCGGCATTTTTTAAACAGAAGCTGTATTTTTCGTTTTTTTTTAAATTATAAGCCGCATTACCCTTTCGTCCATATTCTAAAATTAATATCACCTAATATATTATTTTGAATGGCAAATTTATATTACCCTGTTTATTTTTAATAGCTCCTCTTACATTTTTTATTGAAGGAGTAAAGAGCTTGGCTAAGAGTTGGAAAACAATTTTTTAGAGCAATATTGAAACGATTTTTATATTGAGTAGAGATTTTGTTTTTGTTTTAGTTGTTTCAATAGTGACAGGGATATAAAGTACTTAGAACTAAAGTTCAATGTATTTTAAATGAAGCCTATATTTACAAACAAAAATGGCAAAAAGAGAAAGTACTTATTATAACTAATGAAGTTTAGTTAAATAGTTATGTAGCGTATAATCTTTAAAGTGCTATTCATAGCAAACACATTAATTTGTATCTATATATACATATACGTTTAATTTTGTATATTTCTTTGGTTAATAACAATAATTAAGACTACTTACAAGGATAGTATTATAGACTAAATTATAATTTAAGTACAAGATGAGATTACATTCAAGAAATATTTGTTGCAATATTTATTTTTGTTTTTACGTGATTCGTTGCAACATAGAATCTTCTACAATTGTAGCTTGTTTTTTGTTTCCATATTTATCTTGATATGCCTTTATTTATTACTAATGACGGAACCGTATATAAATCATTATGATTTTTATTTTCTTTCAAGTACTTATTATTATAAAATAAATCTTTTTGAAAAACATTCAACATTTGTAGTAAAATATTTTGAAAAAAAAAAAATACATGGAATGTGAACACTAAAAAAATAAAATGTTAATCCTACGAACAAGAACACTAAGTTACTACCAATTATAGTTTTCTTAGCTATGGCTATTGGCAACCTATCCACCCATCAATACGTGTTAATACTAGTATTATGCCGGCAAAAGTTATCGTAGCGATTTATTATATAAAATACGGATATTACCAGTAAATGATCACTAGTTATGGTTTTGTTGTCACAACAATCTACATTTTTATTAATAATTATACATAGTTGTATTTATTTTCTTTAAAGTTTTTCCTTAGTATTTGACATGGGATGTGTTACGTAAGACTTAATATCAACTGTGTAGATTAACATAAATTGACGCAATTGTTAGTAAATTTGTTTTCTCATATTTTAATTGATATATTTTCGTTGGCGTCAGTAAGAATGTAATATGCTTAATTTTTTATTCATTATTGTGTTATATTACTATGTTACATGGATTGATGACTAAGTGGCATTGCCATAAAATTCTAAATATGTTTAAGTGTAAAGCATAAAAGAGATTTCAATGTTCCTCTATACATATCACAATATTATTAAAAAAATTAAATGATATTTCATAGTAATATATACATATTGATTATGAATCAGGCAATTTTGTGTGGTGCACTCTAAAATGATATTTATAGCAAGTTTTGCATATTTTTGCCACTCAAACTATTTTATTATAATTTCATTAAGATTGAATTAAACTTAAACCAAATGTGTACAGGAGCTTGCCAGAAAATCATCCGGTGCCTATGACGATATAATATATCGAATAATAATCATACTTAGTGTAAAATATGTTTGTGAGTGATAGTTTAGTTATTATATTTCACCATTTTATATGTCGGTTTCCTTGAACAAACCACATGGGCTGTCCAAGTTGAACTGTATATAGCGCGATGGAGGCGATTCTGCGACGCTCTCTTGATTATCGTGCTCTTCAGTTTTCACGTGCTTCGGGGACGTTTCCGAGTGATACTCTTGTCGGAAATTACCTGTGAAGAAAAATATACGTAAATATTTTGAATTACGTAAAAATTATAAAAAATATAAATCTACAGTAAAAAAATATTAAACAGCAAAAAAAAAGCTTTCTAAAAAGCAAGTAAAGGCAAAAAAAAAACAAAAATACTTACAAGCAACATTGAAAGTCAACTAAAACAATTTCGTGCTGTGTGCATTTATTAATAGTATAGCGCATAATCTAATAAAAAAAACTTATACATTTTAATCTTAAAAAAAATACATTTATCTTTTACTCTACGTTATTGTTATATTTTGAAACTAATTACATAACATATCGTTATATGACTTAGAATACTTGAAATTTGTTATATGTATACAAGCTGTTTTTTCTAAGGTTATATTCCTATTTTATTGGTAGCATAAGATGTTCGAGGGATAATAAAATGACCGTCTTTTTAAGGTACATATATTGCATTGACATATAAACTACAATCTATTAACCTTATAAATATACGTGCAATTTCCACCACATTAATGTTTTGTGTACTTTCATTGCGTCACTATTCCAAATATCTATTCGCAATTGATAGTAGAAAATAAGGTTACAAAGTGCATCTAAACATATCAAAATTGGTTTATAATATTGGTATATTTTTTTCATATAGTCTATTTAATCTTAGATGTTAATTTTAAAATTTCGCATCGTTTTATAATATAACTCCGTAAACCAACTTGTTCAATGATCGGTAAATTCATATTATGAAAAATTATCAAGTTGAAAGACAACATCTAATTGTAACATTATAATAAAATTATCTTAATTTGAAGCTAAAAAAACGTTTTTTATAACGTCTAGATAACTTAAAATTTCAAATATTATTTTTCATTACATATGATACGTTTTTATATGAATTTGATACATGAAAATGTATGAATACCCAAATAACCATAGACCAATACAATCAGTTTTCATGAGCTTTATAATTAATTGTATATTGTGAGGACTCTTAATCTGTTGGGTGTTCCTATAAGGGTGTTTAGTGTAGCGCGTGCGCGTAGCGAATTCCGGCGGACTAGTACGGGCGTACGCGAATAGGCTCTGGCGCAGACTGCCACTCACGCGCGGCAGGCGATCGTACGATACGGGGGGTCCGCGCGGGAGGTGCGGTAAACGGGTGGTGCTCAGACACAGGGTTGCCATAATATGGTTATTTGGTTCATGTGTCATAAGAAGCTAATATTTTAGTATTTTGCCACAAAAGACCATGTTGATTTCAATATTTATTGTTTAAATATGAACAAAAAATATCTCAACAATATCGATGAAAACTTATTGCATTTAAGTTAATTTAAACTATAATATAAAACTTATCAATCAATAAAGTTGGTATGTATATCGATTGGTTTCGTTATTACCCTTTTTCAAGTATTATTTTTCAGATTAGATAGACTATACATGCTAATTTTAACATAAAAAAAAATTGTAATTCTGAGATCACAAATATTAAACCAAACATTGTTTGCCATCCATGTTTTTGAATATACCATTAGGTACTTCCATTGCAAATTCATCTCCAAATAGTGTTCCTACAAAACTTTTCCACGCCTATAACACTAAGTATTCTAAAATGCGTTATATATATAAGCTCAAAGTTAAATAATAAGTCAATATTACATTTATATAGCTGATATAAGTAAAAATCGTCTTACATTATTATTTACAAAGATAAAAGATAACATCCATGACACTACGAACTAATATAAAATAAGCATTACTTAAGTCCTGCTTAAGCAAATCTAGACTAGATAAATTATTAAGCATTTGGTATATAATTGTTCTGCAAACGATTTGACTAGGCGTAGACAATTGCAGTTTAATTGATTAAAATCAAATATCTGTCTAGATTAAAAACATTTAATTTACTTAACCATTACCGAAGCAGTGGCGTGCACTCCATATATGCAAATTAGCAGTGCATACCCTGTGCGTCTAGACGACCCAGAACATCACCAAAATATTAAAAGATTCGCACTTATTCGCCCATTTTCCTCTACAGATTTGAAACCATGGGCGATCTACTGTAATAAACAGCAATCACTTTGACAAAAATGTAAATTATTTATTGTTTTTGTGATAAGTGTCACCCACTATGCAACCCTACTCATAGTCTCTGTGCACGCCACTGTACCGAAGGGACCGCAGACACAATAGAAAAACTATTTTGTCTGTTGAATACATACACCGCGGCTTGGGTTAATATACCAATTGAAAATCTTCTATCAAAATAAAAGACATTGACACATTTTAAAACTTGCAATAAATACCTAACAACTGTTTAGGGAGTTGAGAAAATAATAAATAACAAAGTAATGTGAACATGTTACAGTCCAAATTCATAATCGGCTAATAAGCTTATAGACTGCAAATTCAGTCATTAAGCTTATTGACCGACTGCCTCGGTCAAAACCCTTATTGACTGTTTTTTTTTTGCCGTTTTTGGGGTCATAGTTCTAAACTTTGATGAACAATTAATGTTAAACTTTTTTAATTGGTAATTATAATAAAAACCCAACCAAAACAGATAAAAACAATTATGAATAAGAAAAAACAGGGAATAAGGGTTTTTAACCGAGGCGGTCGTTCAATAAGCTACGACCAGTTATGAAGTTTTAGATTCATTAAAAATAACTTCTTGACGATTCAAAGTGTCATATAATGATTTATTTGAATAAAACATTTTTTAGTTTGAGTTTGAACTTCATTCAAGCGAATTCGCGAGAAATGCTTCGAATTTTAAAGCGATCGCCCTCTAAAGTCGTAGATTTTTACTACGTAACTGTAGGTTCGCGTTTGCCACCGCCTTGCCTGATATAAAGCACAGACGTTGCGCCAACTCTTTCGTAAAATGTCCCTGGTCGTAGAACGTGCCTTTCGCAAAACAATAGATTATGTCTGGATCGACTTAAGGCGTCATTGGAGGCTAAATATGCACAGAAACAGATTCGTTAGTTTTCGAATTTTTACCTCTTCAAGATGTATGGTCTCCTAGTACTTTTGAAAAACCATTTTTATTAAGACGTAAATACTTTGTATTAAAGATAATTATTCGACATTTCGCGCGTAGACGCCCGTGCTACACGACCGCTTATTGAATATTATATACATTTTGAATTATATACTGGTTGACAAAGGAGGGACATTCTGCGAAAGGACGTTTTGCGACAGGGGCATTCTGCGAAATTGACGTTTTGCGAAAGGAACATACTGCGAAAGAGACACGTTTTGCGAAGGAACGGATGCGTCTAGGATGAAGCACGCTTAACTAGATAACCTATTCACTCTTTATTTAAAGAGCCCCAAATTATACTTTTCGGGAAACACAAACTCCGGCAGCGAGTTCCACCACTTCGCAGTGCGAATTAAAAATGAGGAATCAAAACGCCTCGTACAACACGGTGGAATGTCCACCGTGTACGGATGGCGTTTTGCCGACTGTAGTGTAGTAAACTCGCCAACAGCAAAGATCTTATAGGAGGCATACTCTGAATACAAAAAATAAGGCAACTAGCTCATTGTACTGGTTTCGCTTAACACATTGAACGCCGGGAATCCAGACACAATAGAAAATCGATTGTGGTGCTTTAAGCCGTCATTAGCGGTCAAAAGGTTAATAACATAGTCCATATCTATTCGAGATTAAAAATAAGGAAACGGGCTCACATTTTATTTACGTAGTACCCATGTACTTACATATATTGTAGTGCATTGATTATATTATAATTGAAAACTTTTGTACATAAAGCTTTTTACTATATCTAATAGACATCGGATACAAAACTTGAAAATTGACAGTATACTTATCTGGACTAATTAACCTATTGAACGCCGGGAGTCCAGACACAATAGAAAATCTAATAGAAAATGTATGTGTCTGGTGCCTTAAGGCGTCATTGGCGGTCAAAGGGTTAAACACGATTACTGTTTTGCAAAAGAGTCGAGTCATAAGTTGAATGATCCCATCTGCTGAAATTCTCCAACCAGCATTAGATTATATTATAGTTTTTAACCCTTTGACTGATAACAAACCACAACACACAATATAAAATCGATTGTTTGTCGGACTCAGTGTTCGACATGGCAGTCAAAGTGTTAAGGAATAATATATATGTACAAAATATAGTAAATATTTATTTCGTTAACATAATCTTCGACTTATAACCCTCGAACATTTCCTCTTAAAATACACCTTTTGTATTTTAAGTAAAATAATTGCATTTTATTAAATTATTTAAAATATTATAAACACACAGTTAAATGATTAAAATATATAAATTAAATAAAGCACCATGCATTAAAAAATCTAAACACTCATGCTCTAAATGCGATGGTACAATCTTAACAGTGATTGGATATTCGTAATTAGATTCCGATTTGTTTATCTTAATTATAAATAAATATATACCCACTGACATTCACACAACGCCATCTAGCCTCAAGTTAAGCGTGAAACCTGTATTATGGGTACTAAACAACGGATAAACATACTTATATACTTTTTTTTGTAAATACATACATATTATACATAGAAAACACCCAGACCATTACAAACAGACATGTTCATACACACAAATGTTTGTACTGCCTGGGGATCGAACCCAGACTCCTCAGTGATGCAGCCGACTTCTCAACTGCTACAACAAATGGGTCGTCAATTATAGAAGTGACTTGGCGTATTTATTATAAATAAAACTTTAGGGTCCAGCAGTATACATTGAAATTACTACTACATCCGATTGATCTCGGTTTCTCAGAGGTTGGGATTTTAACCCAGGTAGGGTACCGTACCGTAGTGCTATTATATACGACAAACCCAGACCTTGCGTTACCAGGTTTGAAATACGGGACTATTGATACCCGGTTTTTAATCCGGTTTTCAATAATCCGCACTTGAAAATCCGGGTATGAGATTTCAATGTACACCCGGGCAACAAGAGCTAAATGATAATATACATTTAAACCGGCCATTACAAAAATATGTGAAAAGGCGGTATAATTTTTCGGTCTATGGTTCTAATCTATGCTCAATCTTTTGACCAATGTTGCCTCAAGGCACCACAATAGGTTTTCTATTGAGTCTGGATCCCGGCGTTCAATGGGTTAATTTGTATTTAAAAATAAGTATTTCCTTAAATTGCGGTTAGGTGGCGCTGTTTAAATGTCGACGAATATAACATATTATTATTACTATGCCAATGTTCTTTCTATACTCGATTAAATCTTTCCACTAGTCATAATATCCAATATCTGATAAGCGACGCGTGTGCTGCATCCTACTTGCACTATTAACAAAAGCACATCGATAACTAAAACAAACAACAAATCAACAACACTACTACACTACACATTAGTGCTATTATTATTATTAGCAAGAAGTAAGAATGTCATCTCCAATTATTGCAGTTTTTGTAATAAATTTTTAATTATTCAGGTAATGTTTTATAAGATTTCGTAATGCTTTGGAAGGCTTGTTTAGCAGTGATGTTGGTTGTAATATAACGATCGGTATCGGTCGTAATCGGTCCATAATTTTTCAGAGGACTAGTATGAAACGGTCACAGATTACCAAATACCTTTCAATGTCAATTTTCATAAATTATTCGTATATATATACTTTATATCTGAATGGTTTTTCTTTTCGCATACCGTTTCATTCGCATACCGTATTCTCTCCATTTCGGTTTCTCTCATTACATTTTAAAATAACTTTAATCTAACAATAATTAAGACAAATTATTCAAAAATAAACAAGCATTACTAGTGATAATTAACATTGTTATATAACAGATAACATATCAAAGTATCAAACATACTGTTTATTACGTTTACATAGTAATTCTGAAATGTCTTACCGACAAAAGAAACATAAATAGTAGTATTCAATTGGCCAAAAACCCGTTTATTAGTGTTAGAATATATACTAGAGACTTCTTTATTTCAGGTAACAAAAATATAAAATTTAAATAATATTGCTATGATTTTCAGAATCATTATGTAATAAACAATTTTAACTAACTAAGCACTAAGGTTGTTTGTGAATCCATTTGGGGGTTATAGGGAAGGAAGAGGAATATACTGTATACGCGGAACACACCGGAATTCACGTTTTTGTAATACTTTGTACTATTATATACGACGTGTCATAATAATTGAGAAGTCAGTTACTACAACCAAGGTTTCTATATTTTATATTAATGTATTTGATAAAAGTATCAAGTATGTTTATACCTGGGTAAAGTATAATAATTAAGGCTTATACGCATTTAGTATGTTTACACGTGGAAAAGTATAATAATTTTATATGGGGTTTTTATAAAGTATCAAGTATGTTTATATATTGGTAAAGTATAATATTTTATATGTTTTATACTTGCTGGTAAAGTAATAGTAAATACTAGTTGTTATATTATATATTATCCATACACACTAGATTTAGTATTTTACCTACTATATAATACAATATAGAGACATTAAATGCATTGATTAAAATATTTTCAGTTCAATATGCCTGAAAAGTTCGAGAAACATTTTTTTCTAAATAATTATTTATTTATTACTGGCCATATAAAGCAGTCGTCTGAGATTAGTGCATTAGTTTTGTAAATACAATGACATAGTAGGTCCTGTATGAATGCACAAAAAATGATGCATATTTTTTTCCTTTGAAAGTAATCGCTTGAAGAGTTTGGAAGTGATTCTTTGTAACCTTCATCTTTACATGTATATTTTTATTATTTGTTATTTTCGTATTTATAATATTCAATACGAATAAGTAAATAACATTTAGAGTTTATCATTCCTCGTCCGAACAAACACTTCAACCTAGAAAATTTTGCGCTCAATTTGACAAAACAATTCATGAAGTTATGAAAGAACCTATTACGATACAATGATCCAAAAACACGAATAGTGTTTTGGGGATAGTTGACTGATAGATAAGGATGATAATTAATTGATATTTTAATTAAAATTAATATAAAGTACACATTGCCTGAATTTTATTTAAAGAAAATGGTGTTGACTAACAGGTGACAAAATTATAGCCAGAATGCCTATACTAGGATTCTTGTTAGTATCCAGGATACTAATTTATTTTTTAAGTTATAATAGTAGTCGATGATAAACCATAAATTTACAAAATAACGCCTTTGTAACATATTTACATAGTCAAGTTCTTAAGTCTAATCGATTATTTGTTAAAAGACTAGATTTTTGAGTCACATCCGATTATTTGTTAATCCAAAAAATATTTATTATTCTTACAACCGTAATTAGTCGTAAAATAGTTTTATTTTATAAAACTGACAAATCTATATACATTTTATTTTGGTATATCGATTATTTGGTCAATTTGTATTTTATTCGATCACGAGTATCGACTCCAATTCGATTATCGATTTATATCGATGTCATGAAGTACAACATCCTGATACCCTACGCCGTCGTTTACACACACTAGAACACTTCCCTGCGACACAACACAATCCCTTACTACCGGACCCTCGAGAACATTCGCTATCGAGTCGACAAAGTACAGGCGAGAACGCCTCATCGCTTAACAACTTATCGAGTCGACTTTTCAACTGAGTAGGGGACACGCTCCTATCCCGACTTAGTTTAACCGGTTCCGATTTCACATCGATCAATTCCGCGATCTCCTCCGAACTGGACGCTTCTATATCGGGCGTGTGGGAGTCCACACTTTCCGGCGTGTAAGGGTCGAGACACGGTCTTACTGTTAAAGCGAATTATCGATTTCATTTACAAATATGCCATCGTAAGTTGTCTCCACGTCAGTTATTTCCACGTGAGGTATTCGGAACATTTTTTCGTTTAACGAGCCGGTGCGTGTTCGCGTCAGTCTCACGTCGGTAGTGTTTGGATGGCTGGATCGGATGCGTGGGTGGTTGTAATCTATGCAAGTGGGGTGGGTTTGGGTGGGTTATGGTGGTGCTTGATCGCATAGCGCGCATGGACCGCAGGTTCACAACACGGCACTGTACCTCGGTCGGTTTGCAGCATCACTCGGAGATAGATCGGCTGGAATAATAAGCAAATTTGTTAAAGAAGCCTGGAGACTCATAGACGACAATTCGCTCCTATTCAACCTATCGCAGTCCACTGCTGGACATAGGTCTCCCCCATTTTGTGCCAGATATCCCGCTCCTCCGCTTTTCTCACCCAGCTTCCACCAGCGACCTTTCGCATGTCGTCGGTCCATCGGGCCCGAGGGCGTCCTACGCTACGCTTGCCGAGACGCGGTCTCCACTTCAGGACTCGTCTGCTCCAACGGCCCGAGGTTCTGCGACATACGTGACTATCCCACTGCCACTTCAACTTGCAGACCCTGCGGGCTGTGTCGGTAACAATACGTTGGAACTAAACTCTGGAGTTTGGAGCATTGGTGTAAAGTCGCCTGGCTTTCAGTTTTTTATAAGGTGTATTTCGGAGAGTGCGCGCAGGCACTTTACAGTTTGATACCACCCTCCAAATTTTCCTACAAGACAATAGACACCGGGAGTGCTTTCACCCCGTGGTTGTCCACCATGTGGTTGACTTTCCGGCAATTCGCAATAAGAGGTTTGCTGCGTCTTTTTGGTTCGCACTGTTGGGGAGTGGAACGCCTTTCCTGTGTTTCGAAAGACTTATAATCTCGGTTTATTCAAAGCCAGAGTGAGGCATTTTGCAGAGAAAATTGTACCCTAATCGGCCTTGTCATCGCTTACCATCTGGCGAAACTGAGGCCAAACGTAAGCCCATCGAAAATAAAAAAAGTGTTTAACCTATTGAACGCTAGAAATCCACACGCAATAGAAAATCTCAATAGATTGAATAATCCACCGATGACACTATAGGACACCGGACACAATTGTCTAGCGCCTCAAAGCGTCATTGGCGGTCAAAGGGTTCATCATCATCAGCTCATTAAACGTCCCCACCGAGGGGCACGAGCCTATTCGTATAGTGTGATTAGGCCGTAGTCGTCCACGCGGCCCAGTGCGGGTTGGATTACTTCACGCACAATCTTTGAATCTCTTCGCAGGCGTGCACAGGTTTTTCACGATGTTTTCCTTCACCGTAAGATCGGAGCCGCGTCGGATTACGTACTTATATTTTTCGAATATTCGAAACACATTGTGCGCGCGGGATTAAACTTTAGCCCTCCTGGTAGGAGACAGTCCACACCATTGCGCCACTGACGCTCGTAAAAAAGAAAGGCCAGGGGGGTTACCGCCATCTCTTAAAACTGTGTTACAATAATATTACTTCGTCTTTTCTGGTACAAAAATGCTGACGTATTATAACAATACTGTTTTAAGAGATTGTGTTACCCCCCAGAGGGTTAAATAGCGTGAAACTAACCTTATGATCACCCATACAGGCTGTGTCGCCAATGACCCCATATTCGTTTCTCTTCCTAGCGGGCGCTTCGACCAATCGCCTCAACTCCGAGGAGACGGACTCGCACGGCTTTGGTGAGCCTTCCGACTGATTCCGAACCAACTTCCGTCTGATCGGCGACCCGTCCGATTCCGCTACTCTGTTGGTTTACATTCATCTCAAATATAAATCAAATTGGTGGGTCTGTAGTATTGAAATAACATTATTTTTCTTCATGCATAATAATATAAACAAAAAATACAAAAATATTTAATGTGCATTAATGTTACAATTTGTACACACCAAAACCCCACATAACTTAGTTTCTTTCTTAAATTGATCTATACTTAGTTATACATTATTCTATTATATTTTGTAGGTAGATACAGAAACACGATCCTTTACCTTCCGTACTAGTACAAATATATATACGGTACATACATTTGGTCCGGGTAATCTCTGGAACGGCTGGACCGATTTGGACGGGGCTCTTTTTGACAGGTAGCTGATGTAATAAGGAAAAACATAGGCTACTTCTATTTTTGAAAATACATTTTATTTTGGAAAAAATAAAGCAATGTTTAAAAGCGGTTTCTGAGGTTATATTTTACTGTGGAATAATATCTTATGGTGCCACGGGTAATACCACGGGGAACATCTTGTTTGTTACACAATTAAGTGGGTATGCATGTGATTTTACATGTGTAATTATGCATAACTCTTGATTTCAACTTGACGTTATTAGGGTTCCGTAGCCAAATGGCAAAAAACGGAACCCTTATAGATTCGTCAAGTCTGTCTGTCCGCCCGCCTGTATGTCACACTGTGTGCTTTTTTCTCCGAAACTATAAGCACTACACTATTGAAACTTTATTTTTATAGTTAACAATGTATATGTATTAGCGATTTGACANCAAAGAATCAGTCTATACTATATGAGTTCGGATCTGTTAAATGAAAAAGGACGGCATTTTTTTGTAAAAAATATTGTCAAAGGGCATTTTGTCCGCGCCTAGTCAGAGGCAACGCCACTGATTTTGAACATAATCGTAACAGTCCTCAATTATGCAGTCCTTATAATTGCATGTTTTTACATAAAAAAAATATTTTATAATTATCTTTGAAATTAATAAATATAATAATAATAATTAGTATAATTTAAATAACTATGTAATATTTTATACTGAAAGGGATTTTCCCTTAAAACTTTTCTTTAAACTTGTGTACGATTATCGCTTACTGTTAAAAGCATCTACAAAAGCATTCCATATTCCACATAAAACCATCAGTCGATAAGACTCCATTGGAACCTTACGAAGAAACAACGATGATGAAATCGCGAATAATTTGAAGCAATATATACCAACATATTTTGCACGTAATCTCGTTTCGTTCCAACCCCTGCTATGCTCCCCTGGTTTCCTTCACCACGAACACCACGTGCCTGTCATTTAATTTGCGCAAGTGCAGACAATTTATGAAACTACCAGTACCAGTATTAATTTGAATGACGGCTTAAAAATTGTTGATAGTACAGTATTTCTAGGAATTACTATAGATTCAAAACTCCAGTGGGGACCTCATATTGAAGCTTTGGCAGGTAGACTTAGCTCAGCAGCGTATGCAGTTAGGAAAATAAGGCTTTAACCGATATTGATACAGCAAGATTGGTTTATTTTAGTTATTTTCATAGTATAATGTCATATGGTCTTCTGTTGTGGGCTCAGCTGCTGATATTAACACTATATTTGTACTTCAAAAAAGAGCCATCCGAGCCATTTATAACCTTAGACCACGTGATTCACTTCGGGAAGTATTTAAAAAAATCGATATTTTAACAGTAGCGTCTCAATACATTTACCATAATCTAGTTTATGTCCACAAAAATCTTCATTTGTTTGAAAAAAATTGTGACGTACATAACTTTAATACTAGGAACAAAAACAAACTTGCTGTCCCAAATCTTAGACTAAGTAAATTAGGAAAATCATTTGTTGGAAGAGGCATAACATTCTTTAATAAAATACCACAAAATCTTGCGAATTGCCTTTTCACCAGTTTAAATTAAGATTAAAAAACCCTCATGAAAAAAGGTTACTATACAATAGAAGAATATTTATCGGATAAAGATGTGTGGTCTTGCACTTAGTGTTCCAGTTACAAAATCTTTGTAATAAATTATTGTAAAGCTATGTGTAGGTAAATGACAAAACTGTAACCACTGATATAAAAAGATTAAAAGAGTAACTCGAGTTTCTTGCCGGCTCTTCTCGAAGATTCTACTTATTCCGAACCGGTGGTAGAGTCACAAAAAATGATAATATAACAATTGACGATTCAAAAGTATCTGTAACAGATTTATTTGAATAAAGATTTTTTTCTTTCTTTCTTTCTTTCTTGATTGAATTCCGATGGTAGTTCCTAGACAGGAATCCCCTAGGGAAAGCGCGGAATGCAATTCAATTCATTTAGGTAGTCTTAAAATATATTGATCAATTTTATTTAGCTACGAAAACTTAGGTATATTTTTTTTTACAATATTCAATAAATTTCAAAATGAAATGAACAAAAACGTGCTCGTTATAATTGCTGAAATAATTAATTACCTATGTCTCATATACCTTTTTGTATTTTTGTGTGGTTACATTTTTACCAGTATTCTATAAGCCAAATAGCTCTTACGATATTGTTTTTTTCATTCATCAACCTCAACCACTTGGATTGAATCGTATTTGATCGAAGTCATGTCATTTGATTGAGGCACGACCATTACCTATTCATATGCTTTATCTGTCGAAAACCTAATAAACTAATTGAGAAAGGCTCCCACAGTAATAATGAGCGCACTAAGTCACGCTTACGACTGTATAAATGATATGTCATGCGTTGTATAATTGATAAGTACATACGTATCGTGTCGGACGGTCCACGCTCCTGGTCCGTAGCCTTTATCATACATGCAGACCGCGAGCCGCGCTTCCTGTTAATGAATCGGCCTTCTATCGTTGTTCTACAATATATCGGCAAACGAATCTAAACTTTATGATCGTCTGAATTAAATCCATAAGTCTTCAAGTGTCCTGCCACCGCTCTTGCCGCCTCTTATTTATATTATAGGCTCAAGTCGTATTCAATCAAATTGCGAAACATGTAATAGTGGAGTGGATTCCCGAAACCGTAGATTTGTGGGTACCCTGATATGCGTGACAGCTATTTAATAACTTTACAAGCCAATTAAAGATAACACGGATAAGGTTAACGTAAGCCTTCGGTTATTTAGTTCGATCAATACTGGATATTAGAAATCATCTTTCATGTCGTAATAAAATGAACGTTTAATATCATCGTATATTTGCCTCAAAAAGGCTATTTCGCTGGTTACGCCCTTTCATGATTCAACCTGCGTTTTGTACATTTTGCATTCCATATGAATCGCCTTTATTATGTTTGGATATCTTAAAACGATTTCAAATAGAAAAGTGATATTCTCGTGAGTCATCTGCTGACGTTCAAGTAACATTTTATAGATAGAAATAAAACTCTTGCTTACATTCAATCGGATGTCATTGCAGAGTCATCTATGGCGACTTCGCACTAAACTACTCATTATTCATGATTTCTCAAAGTACCTTTACGTTCAAGCTAAGGCAATTGCAATGGCATTTTGTGCAAATAGCAAGTCGTTGGCATTTTTGCATATATTACCTTTACTATTATGTGGAGTAAACAACATCTATCGATTAACCTATTTATGGTGTTATATGAAATTCCTATCTGTACATGTTTGATATTTCCAATATAATTTGTTGCGAATTTTTCAATTTACACATAAACTGAAACAAACATTTGATATACTTATAAAATCCAAAATTCCAATAATCTCTTGACGTATTTATTCATAGACACATCCATTTATTTTTCTTTGTTCGTTGTTTTAATGAAGAAATACATTTATTATTTGGTAACCAGCATTTGAAAGTGACTAGGCCATCATGCCATTTATCTTTTATAATAATAATCAATCAGACCTGATGCAATATCATGCACGTGCATGCATTAGTGGATTGTAACATCAATTGTAATTATGAACACGGTAATTCGAATACGGTTTGTTATAGATCATACCTACTTACATATCATTTTGTACAGTTACACTGCTTCGAGCTTTTCCATGCGTAGCAATGTAATTGCATAATGATACTTAGAGATAAATAAGTTATTTTAATAACTTAGTTATTCTCCATTCCAATATTTTCTTTGCGAAAGTATGGTTTTAGATCGCTTATTGGAGATCAAGTTGATTATTTTGTGTTGTGTATTGTAATTTGCAATAGTTAGGTATCAGTTACAGCCACAGACATCTGAATATACAATTAGACTGGACAAGCCGCCAAGTTTATAGGCAGTCCCAGTGTCGCAATTTCTTTTCGGTTCTTACCTGTGAAAAGTTATTATATTTCTTGGTAAATTTACTGATTCATTGCGATGATAGCATGTTATAATTGGACAGGATGGCATTTTGGGAAAAAACGGTAATTTCTTCTAATATTCGTGCGTCTTGACTCGTCTCACAGAGCGTAAACTGGCAGCCAGTGTATGCTCGTTGAGCTTACATTTGTCGCACTTGAAAACGCGGCTTGCCCCATCTCCTGTATTGGGAAATCTGTGGTTACAGCATACTGTAAACGATAGTTTTTTCATTGACGGATAAATGTTGTAAACCTGATGATGGTGATAGCAAAGCTTAGATCGTTGAAAACCCAAAGCCAGTTTTGCAAAATATGATTTAATTATGGTGGAAAACAATTACTCGTTATTGTTTTTTATTTGCACAGCTCATGTCATAATGACAACGCATGAATACATGAACAATGATATTGTCCATACTAATTATACCTACAGCTGCAGCGCGATAAGCGTAACAGCGAGCAGGTTAAATTTATGCAATATTTTGAGCAGCGGTTAATTTGCATTCGTTATTGGTCCAAGTTTATACGAACTAATATATATATAATAGTTTCTTATTTTTACTAACTTAGACAGAAAGAAACAAAACATAAATGTCCTTCGAAATTCATTACTTAAAAGATCTGAGTGACATCCTTTTTCTAACTACATCCTATTTGTCCTTTCTTATAAATTTTGTTTACCGAATCTGCCATTGTTGATATACTCATTACTGTAAGCCTAGTATGATCTCCTAAGGATCGGTTTTTGTTGGATGATCCTAAAGGTATTTGTTATAAACGTCAGCAAAAGTCATAAGCGATATAAGTGTTAAATGTCATATGGAACTTATTATAGGTATTTTGTTTACAAAGAAATTATAAAAAAGAGCCCTTATTTATATTGGACAGGATTCAAACCCATCATGCAGCTAATTATCATTAGCCACTATACCAATTCGGTTGTTATATATAAAATACGCACAATACACAGCCGGTCGCATTTCCATTTGACCTAATGCCATTTGCATTGGAATCCACTTTAGATGAGCAACATATCGATTTTGTTATGCTCATCATGTTCAAAGGTGGCTTAACTCAAGGCATTATAAACTGTTTAAAGTAAACCACTTTCGCCTCTGAAGGTTGCCACTTTGAATATACTTGTAACACTGTCGGATTGGGCCACAAGCGATTGTTGAATGAACAATATGCGTCTGCAGGTTCACCCGCTTTAATTATTAAACAATCAAAACCTAGGTATTTTTTCTTAAAATATTTGTGAACGACCCATTACGATATAGGTTTTCCCTCTCAGGATAGTTTGGGCCGTGATCCTATACGCGGGCTCAACGTGGATTGGTGGGTATTATCGACTACTATCTATCCTAAGATATTAGCCCAGGAACGACGGCACAGAATCGTCTTTCTTTAAAAATGCAGTCTTCTCGCGGGATTATAATCCAGGACCCCAGGTCATGTAGCAGTCTAAACCCAATGCTCAGACCAGTAGATTACGGAAGCAGTTGATAAAGGGAAGAAAGCTACCTAAAACCGATAACTAGCAGAACGCAACTGTCACTTCTGACCAATTTTA
Organism: Leucinodes orbonalis; assembly: GCA_019425675.1. Classification (NCBI taxonomy): domain Eukaryota; kingdom Metazoa; phylum Arthropoda; class Insecta; order Lepidoptera; family Crambidae; genus Leucinodes; species Leucinodes orbonalis. The sequence continues at coordinate 32,888 of PQWD01010277.1, forward strand.
CACCAGATATCTTTGGGCTCCGCGTTCCTCTTGCAGTTTCCGCCAGCGAGTTTTTTGCAAGTCATCGGTTAATCGTTTGACCGGATGCTCCTCTACTTTTATTAATAGCATGATGTATTTATATGCATTATTGTTTAGGCTTCCTCAATATATGTCATCATCAGTCTTTAACACCCAACTGCAGAGAATAGGCCTCTCCAAACAACATAGCCATGGGGAAATATTATAATATTTTTTCAACTTCCATTCGCATTCAATCAATCAAACAAACTTTACATCTTTACGTAAAGATTTTCTACTGATTAAACAATATTTTATCTCCAGTGAGCATCAATAAGAATATGCCTAGATATATAAAATACGCCTTTATTGTCTTTCAAATATGAGGTTTACGCAGGTATAACTTGGTATGTAAGGTAATCATGACCAAAGCATTAAAACACGCCGCCATACCATTATGGGTATTCATCTAAAACGCATTTGCTTAAGAATTCTAAGGCATTAACTACGTCATTACGATGCTAAATCTAATTACAGGATTACTAATGCCAGTGAAATGTAGCACCATAAACATCCTAACCTGACCGGTGATCGCATAGAACAGACTCCCACGGCGCCCTCTCATGAGAAATGTTTTTTTTATTATTTACTTTGGAGTCTCAGCACAGACGACGTCTAGGTCTTGACCACACATCTCTAGGGTTGGCTGAGTGCATTTTGAATTCGATAATTGAAAGTTTTCACACAAAGTACGTTATAAACCTCGTCTATATGTATATAATAATTTATATAGAAATAACGTGTCGTTTAAATAGATAGGAGCGATATGAAAAGTAATATCCCCGCATAGTACCTCAATCTAGGGGCGTAATGGAGCCGCAACGTCAGCCATTCTGCCAAATTATGTCGTTAAACTCAGATCGTGCCGTAAATTATTTCCGAATTTATCGGTAATCAATGATTCGCGAGAACAATCATTAATTTCACAGAATAAAAATTGAAAAACACTTCTGTTACTTTTTTTGTTTTGATAATATTTTTTTGTTTAATTATCTCATCAAAAAATTTAAAAAGCGATACGAATTTCGTTGGGTCAACTCTTATGCGTATAATTTTGATGTTCAAATTAGGCATGCATGGTGCTTCATTATTTTTACTTATTCTTAGCACTGGAGACGTGTTAGTACATTTTTATTGTTTTTTATTTATCCTGGCACTTGAGACCAACAACCCTGCCCACGAGCCCGCGTCAAACCACAGTTTACATATTTGCGTAGCCGTTGAAAAATGAATAGTTAAATTCACTTAACATTCCTTGGTGACCGACGCGCGACTTACGACCCATTGTGCCGACCCTTCCACATTGTAGCCAACCGACAAACGCCTGTGCTGACCTTACCCGAGGGCCGTTGCGTACAATACGTCCTAAATGTACCTGCGGTAGTTCAATGTTATGTCCGACAATGTAAGGAAGCCACAACATTGTTTGGTTTATTGAAAACTCGCTAGTTCCATCGTAATACGGATAAGTTTAAGTACTTATTGATTGATAATGTATTGTTAGTACATGCTAGATATTTTGATTACTAAAATGGGTAGAAAAGTTGCTCAAATGTTTTTTAGAAAATTAACAAAACGAAGAAATATTTAAATATAACGTACTGTGTTTAATACATCATATATATGATGTCATATTTCACTACTTGTTAGATCTTAACGTGTAACTTTCACAGGTCCAATTAATATATTATCTATACGTTAAACGTTTCAGGCTTAAGGGGACAAGTAGTGCAATTACTAAATATTGTATTTTATTTTTATTTAATAAGGTACAACAACAAAATATAAACTAAACCATCCGTAATACAGCATAAAACATAACATTTTAAATTTGTATCCCAATTACAGATTTTACACAGTATTTTTAACAAATAATAGCAAACATGCAAAGAATGAGAGAACGTGAAAAGAACGGAGGAGCAAAAAATGATTGACATGAATACACTTAAACATATATCTATCTACGTATCTACGCCATAAGTTAAAACTCGTAACCGCACTGTCTACTAAAAGAGTTCCATATAAATTGCAAGCTTGTAATAAAAATAGGGCTAAACAACAAACGCTTATTTAAATAGCGTGCATAAATCCTTAACTGATAGGTGTTATAAAAGATGGACTTTCCTAATCATTTCAAAATATACTCCTATATGAATAATACGATATCGATACGTACAAAAATAAAATAAGAGAAAGACTTCTTCCATAGCCCGCAGACAGCAACTCAGTCCATCTTTTTAACGTAATGACTTAATGACAAGGCTAATAAAATGGTGATCGGTTTTTTTCGAGGACTTTGCGACACTTAAACAAGTATGTTGTAGTATTAAAGTAATAATATACAATTAGGGCATTTAAGTACAAGTAGTAAATCATGGATAGGTAAATTGCATGTAAATACTATAGTTTCCAATCCATAATTGCTGTACCTACACAATTTTTTATGGATAGGCTGAAATTTAAAATAATATACTATTTCTTATTTTTCCTCTTTTCTAATCTATTCATAACATGCGCATTGTCGGCTACTTTATTGTTATTACTATTATAAAAAAATCTTACCCTTTTATCTAGTGTTGCCACCTTAGCCCTTTTGTAGCTAGATCTAGCACTTTTTAGTATTGGTGAACTCCTTTTTTAACGATTTAGCCCGAAAAGACAATCTAGCTCTTTTTCAAGGTCTTGAAAATATTAGCAAATATGAAGTTTTGACATGGAAACAAGTACTTTTTTGCTATCATCGGTCATGATGACCTTTTTTATAGACGAGCTAAAAAAACGGCTTCATGACATGATTATGTCAGCATTTTAGGACAGAAAATCTTTTGACGCTCAATTCGCTCAAAACGCCCTTTCTAGCCCTTTTTGACTTCCCAAAAAGCTCTTTATCTAAAAGTCAGGTGGCAACACTGCATTATCTTGTATTCATAGAACTTCTAATTCATTAATGGCAACACTTGTAAGATCGTGGTTGATCTGCACCAATGACTTGGTCAGTAATCGTTTGCGGTCACCTAATCTAATAACAGTCGGCTACTGTTACCGTCAGGTCCCGCGGTCTACAAGGCCGACGGCTTGTATTACTAGCTGAATCGCTAACATGTACCGCATTATTAAGCTTTGTAATACGCTTGTCTGGCTGATAATCGTGATATATGTTATTCGACGGTGTACTGATTTGAATCTATCGAAAAAACATAACGTCATGTCGCGCTAGTAAAAAGTATAATAATGAGTTCTGGTGATAGAACAATGTTACTTTTATTTATTCTTTCAGTAGCTGGTACAATCAATGAATAATAAATATCCACTGACATCCCAACATCGCCATCTAGCGTCATATTAAGCGAGGAGCTTGTAGTTAGGGTACTAAACAACTGATAAACATAGTTATTTACATTTTTTTGTAAATACTTACATAATGTACCCAGCCCATTACAAACAGACGTGTTCATGCACACATATATTTATTATGTCCGGAGATCGAACCCGGAACCTTGCTGAGCATAGGTAAGTCTTCCCATACACCATGGTTATGAGTAGACTTAGTCGTAATTCACCTATCGAGACCAATGCGGACTGGTGGATATTAATGACCACCCACCTTGACCTCTAATAAAGTAGCCGGGACTAACGGTTCAACATGCCTTCCTAGCTCGAAGGAACCCTGAATATATAAGTTGACCTTGCAATAACTAACGTTATCGTATTGCTTAACTGAGCTGGAGCTCAATTTTTATTGTTTGCAACAATAAAAATTGAGCTCCAGCTCAATAGCTAATGCAGGTAGCTTGGAGTCAAATGTTTTTTGAAAAGGTTTCTACATGATTTCGAAATCATAGCCATCTTTAAAAAAGTAATACATATATTACTTGTGGTATAAAATGCTGACATATATTATACTTACTTATTAGAGATGGGGTAAGCCAAGGACTATAAATGATTTAAATTGACTATAGCCATATCTGGGTCGTCCGTAAATGTACCTGCCAAAAAAAGTCGATGTCAGATATTTTAGCATTATTGTAATTTTTAAAATGTAAAAATATATATTTATAAATTCAATAAGTTCAACTTCAGTTGATTATGCAAAATTATCGACAAACTCAGTACAAATGTAAAACAAAACATTTTAAACAATACTTTACGCTTTACTTAGCTGTTGCGTTCCATTTCCCTCAGTTACTCAGCTCATAATTTATTTACGATAGTGGTCTGTATTGACCTATCACATCGCGTGAAGCTAACCACCCAAATAATTTATTCAAAGATAGATCAATGTCTGCAAAACATAACAGTGGAATGAAAACTTTACCGTAAGGCATTTTCCATTAGTAGGAGCGTATTAAAGGATTTTTAAACCATAACATCCAACGAGACATAAAACATGAAATTAACTTGTAAACCGATTTAAACTAGCAATTTGCTTCATTAACTAGTCATCAATAAAAAGCTCAAACTCGTAGATAAGTTTAACAATGAACAATAAATTTTAAATTAATATTTTAATAATAGCTCTTAAGGCGATAGCGTTGAAGTAGGTTTATATTTTTTTAACATAATTGCAATGATTAATTAATTCCTTCATCTACATTTAATGGATATATCTAGACACCAGCTTTTCATGCGACTGTCTGCGTTAATAGTTAGTTTGGGCTAACTTCAACATACTACTTTGTTTAGGTGAGTGAAACTCCGATATTCTAAATATTATTTTAAATCGAATGATGTAAAAGGCAATTTTGTTTTCATCATCATCAGCTCATTAAACGTCCCACCGAGGGGCACGAGCTACCCGTATAGGGTGATTAGGCTTAGTCGTCCACGCGGGCCCAGTGAGGACGACTTCAACACCTTCGAATCTCTTCGCAGGCGTGCATGAAGGTTTCCTCATGATGTTTTCCTTTACGTAAGAACGTCGGATAACGTACATATAATTTCGAAAATTCTAAAAACATTGGTACGTGTCGGGATTTGAACCTCAGCCTCCGGTAGGAAGGCGACAGTCCACTTTGAGCCACCTACGCCTCTAATTTTGTTTTACATGCAATGAATAACTAATTATATGGTAATGATATTTATCATGTTTATGAAAACAACATAGCAATAATGTGTAATTACAGCACAAATGAACAAATTAGAATGTACTTATATGAATATGATTCTCAAAGTTTGTAGAGTTAAGGCAAAGAAGACATATTGAATAAAAATTAGGTAGAATATTTGTCCAGTTTACCTAAATCGAATAAGCGAGCGTTGTTGGATCATTGACTGACTGACGCTTTTACGGTGAAGGAAATATCGCGAGATAACCTGCGCACACTGCGAAGAATTGTGGTTGTGCGTAATGTCGGCCAATCAGTACTGGGCCGCGCGTGGACGACTATAGCCTATACACCCAATACGGTACCGGGTATGGGTAGGCTCTTGCCCCTCGTTTGAGACGTATATGAGCTGATGATGATAATAATGAAGACATACAGATCATTTTCTGCAGTAAGGCAAAGTTAATATTAAATGAATATTTCGGTCAAGTGTTTGTGCCTTTAATACTTAAATGACCCATGATACATTAACGTGTATTTCATGTCATTTAGGTTCAATTACATAATAATATATCAGATTTATTATTAGATATTATGTAATATACTTTAAATTCCTTCATTCACTAAGTTCACTTGGCATTTATACCATTAGATAAATGCCAAGGTTTAGATTTCAAATCGAAAATACTTTTCTGTTAGCTCTAGCTTTATAATTACTGCCTTTATACATAATAATATATAGAGTATGGCGCCTCTGGTCTAATTAAAAAGCAATAACACGGTAAATTTATAACTTCAAGAACCGACTAACGCTGTTTAACATTGTACCCCAGGGTTGACGTGTAATTCAAATAGAATAATCAAAGCCCTTTATGTCTTATTTATATAACAACTTAATGTACTTATGTTAAATAATGAAAACTTCTTTAATAACATTGTAGATAAAATTTATATTACTAAGAACCTCGAATTGGCAACCTGTTTCTATGTTTAGGTATTTTTTATATGTTTTCATAGGAAAATGAAATACCTAAATTAATAGATTACGTAGCACAGTTAAGTGTCAGTTCAACGATTTGGCAGCAGTAAAGTCTAACTTTATGTGATTAATTATTGCAAAAATAATATACTAAACGTAATAGGTTAAGGACATAAGATAACGTCTAAACCTTAACAACACCAGGGCCCTTAATCAGCTAATTTACTCGTTGGCAGGTTTTTATTAACTTGATTGGCTATGCCATTTCTTTATCTGCATCTGCATCAATATTTTTTTAGTCTACCGAGATTATAAAGTCCTTGGCATTTTCACGGTTATCGAACACGTGTAACAAGAGACGAAACCAAGTAGTAATTTGACAACCTACACCGACTGTAGAAGAAAACGGATGATGCGTAAAATAATCTGCGGACATGTTAAATGGAGCATGCCGCCAGGGCTGTCACACAATGGATTAATGATCGCAATCTTAACCACGACACCTATGGTGTAAACGTTTATTGAATAATAACTCCACGCTATTATCCACTTGGTGTTTTTGTTGAGCGTCATGAGTTATTAGGTGCAACTTTTGATAAAAATAACCGACCGGTAAATGTGTAATTTTACAAAAACTAGTTACCTGCCTTGTTGTAAATACAATGTTAAAACATTGAAAGTTATCTTGTTAAGGTTTAACTACGCCGTTAAACTATGCCTATGCTTATAGGAAAATATAATTTAAGTAAAATTTTCGAGCGGCTCGAAATTTCATAACTTTTTGTGAACAGTTCAAAACTTTGTGATAAAAAAGTTATGCAGAAGTATCTACCCCTGATTTCATTCGTAAAAGCTAAAATATGTAAGTTCTACTATTATTTTTAAAAATGTAACGTACATTTATTTGTTATTCATGTTAAAGTGTACATAAAAAGTTACAAAAAAATCAGGCAACAAATCCACACCTTCTCCGCATTACAGCCACCATAGATAAAAAGTAAGCCAGTGCATAGATAAACAAGTGTTGCCTGATACCGGTAACTTAATTAGCAGCCAGTGTTCTGATTACCACAATCAACGAGACCCTCATATACCAGATACTATCTAAGTCCAGGATTATTTATCTCGTTATCTTATCTACGATGAGGCGCCTGGCACGCAACTCTGGCGTCTGGCAAGCCAAGCCTTGTTGCGATGAAATCAATTTGGTATTTATGGTTATTAGTTTGCCTCTGTTTAATTCCCTACTCGAACGCGCAATGTTTACTACTTAGTTACTAATAATATTTTACTATACATTGTAATAAATAATATTGGTACTTAAATGTTACCTATAATCTCAATTTAGATCTTGATACCTATGTATAAAATTTAATTAGATAAGTAACAGTTTTATTATGAACCAATGTCTTTTTCAAGCACATTATGTTATGGCGACCCATAAAAGCACATTAAGCGAACATGTTATTATGTATAGGTGATAACCAAAAAACTTTTTGAATTCTAAAGTTTTGATTTATCACTCTTTCTATCGAATGATAGATTCAGGTGTGACCAGTTTTGAGACTTCATATTAAATAAATAATATTTTTTGTTACAGAAGCGGCCCAAGCCATCGGCGCCATTGCGGCGCCAGCCTCCACACGCCTGCTGATGACAGAATAAATTGTGATGCTGGCAGGAACAGGATCTTATAGAAAACTGCGTCCCAGAGGACGGCGAAGGACGTTGTCGCCAACGATTCATTAGTTATATAAGTGAAAGTGCCTAAATCGTAACAATGTTGGCCAACCGTCGAAACTTCATATTTAGGGTCAGCATTGTGATCAACATCGCCGTGTTGTTGTACGCTGCGATGCACCTGTCCGTTAACAACGGACCCGGGGTGGAATGGGTGCCGATAACTGTGGACGGCTCGGAGCGAAGCGCCGAACTTCGGTACACGAACAGAGATGAGTTTCGCAATTCCACAGACTCGAGGCTAATCGAATCTAGCGTGAGAAACATAGAAGAGTCTACCTCTCAAAGACCCCCTTACTGTGGCGACGACGAACAAAACAACGAGCACCACGTCTGCTGCGGAACTGGAAAAGAAATTGCACGACACGTCGTCCGAAGCAGACATGACCAATGAGACCCTGGACATAGTGGACGAGAACGCGTTATCGGATATAACCCTGTCTCGCCTGCGGTTCCTGCTCGCGTGCAACGAAAAAGACTTTCTTCCTCAGTATCTACAGCGCGGTGAATATTGGGTGCTAAAGAATTATGTGCGCGCGGATCATGGAACTGTGTTGTGCCACGAAACTGTTACTTATACAACCCACGCTGGATTCGAGTTCCTTGATAATGTTCAACCTCTAGTCGAGAGGTAAGTCACATGAAATTTACATTTCCACTTTTACATTAGACCGAATTTCGACTTTTAAAATCCTTCATTTATAAGATGCAAACATGTTGTGTTCGAAATACACCATATTAGTATGTTGATTATTCACATACTAATATGGTGTATTTCGAACACAACATTTTTACATCCTATTCAAAAAACAGCAGGGAAGTTTGAGATTCTTTAATATAATATAGATACACTTCTTCTAAAACTACTAAGCTTATTTTAACATTACATAAGGTAAAATCTAAGTGTTTTGTATTGCCCATTATTGTATTGCCAATTACGATCTAAATGAAATTCTGTCTCGGGTAAAATTCTCTCAAATCTTACTGGAGCAGCACGCATGCGTATACTAATAATGAATGGACAACTTTCATTCGTTAATCTCGACAGTCCACTTCCATTTTTATCGACTCGATTGATTTCACTACATTCGTCGGCCTCTTCACAGTGTAATAACAGTATAAATGGATAAGTCAACATAAAATTTAACACCGAACGTTTAAATGATATAACTTGGAAAGCATAGAATATAGGTCTATTTTATTACAATATAGGTACTTTAGCGATTCGTTTGTTTTAATGGTTGGTAGTAATCAAACATTCAACTTTTGTTATTTCTATAATATTAAATCATAATAACAAATAATAATTTAACATTAAAGAATTATTAATTAATTCGTAAAGAATTTAGTAATTTATTCTGTTCTGTTTACTATGCTCGTGGCCAGTGGAGCGCACTCCATATATGTAAATAAGAAGCGCAAACTCTTCGTGTCGAGACAACCCGGAAAATCGCCAACATATCAAATTATTCCTATTTATTCGACCATTTTCCTCTTCAGATTTGAAACCATAGGCGATTTGCTGTCATCAACAGCACACTATTTGCCAAAAAAGTAAATTATTTATTGTTTTTGTGATTAGTGTTATTCACTTTGCACACTCTACTCATAATCTCTGTGCTCGCCACTGCTCCTAACATACTTTGTGATATAACAGTTATTGCAAGAAAGAAACCACATTAACTGATATATATCTATGAAGAATTTGTTGAAGTAAGTGTCGTAGAGGTAAGGCGGTGTAGATTTAGAGCTTGGCTCTACATGGGATCTGATATCTTTTTACAGCGCCAACCATGATATTCTGTATATATTAAGGTAGATACGCCATCGGTGCCTTAAAAACGAACCGCCGAGAGAGTACAGTTGTACTCTTTTTGCTTAGGTAAATGTGTTCGAATTCGAAATATTTACCTAAGCTTTTTCGATTGTTTGAGAGCATTCACGAATCCATACTTTTTACATCAACGCAACCTTATGTGATCGTCGTGGCAACATTTTATATGAAATGTTTTTGGTGGTGGATACTAATTTCCTATGATCGAAGCATTTATACATCAGTGTTGCCGCTCGATAGTCGACTATTGATAGTCTATCGATAGTCCATCGATAGTTAGACAAAAGCAATCGGCCTATCGATAGCTTAGTTTAGCACAATAGTATTGGTACACCTGCAAACTATCGATAGTATCGTAACTCAATATAAACATAACTATCGATGGTGCAATACTATCGATAGTATTGCAACTACGTAAGTTAATCTTTTATCAATAGTAATGCCACGATCGACAGTATATCAATACTATGCACTTATTTAAGCTATCGATACTTTCATAGGCCTATCGATTGTATAGATGATTTTCGAGGTCAACTATCGTGATTATTAGTCCTGTGTATAACACTGTTATACACAGGACTAATAATCACGCGTAATATATTTATGCATTAAAGCTCTTGTATTTTAAAGCAAAAGCTGACTGGCAGATTAAATCGTGCATAACGTGAAGCTCCGCGATAGTTAAGTAATCCGTAACAATCGACGTACGTATCAGTGCATTGATCAAACGCGAACATTCATTATAAACCGTTGTGTAATTGAGGGCAACAATCAAAATATTGTTACTAACTGAACTATCGCTGGTCCAGTGGCCGTTTACTTCTTACCAACCCCAAAATTAATTTTTTAATCGACACGTTTTCTATCAACCTTTCGCAGTCCAACTGCTGGACATATGCTTCCCCATTTTGCGCCAGATATCCCGGTCCTCCGCCTTTTCTCGTCCAGCCTCCACAGCGACCCTTCGCAAGTCGTCGGTCCAATCGGGCCGGAGGGCGTCCTACGCTACGACACGTTTACGCAATACGGAAATCCAAAGCGCATCAAGATTAATTACCTATTACTAACGACACCAACAATTAATTGACCCTCTGACATGTTTCACTTAATTTGTTACGTGAAGTTTCATCTGACGAGCCTCTGCTGAGGATTACGGAAAACAATTAGTAATGACATTATCTTATATTAATTAATAATCTATAGTTCCTTCATCCTTAATAATAATAGTGATGCAACATAAGTATGTCGGTGTCAATGTAAGATCTATTATGCGCAGGAGATTTTGATAAAATTTGATCCCACGATAACAAATGAATAAAAAATATGGTCTACATTTATTTGCGAAACAATAGTAATGTATTTTCGAATTTTCGAAAAATAAATGTACGTTATCCGACGCTCTTACGGTGAAGGAAAACATCGTGAGGAAACCTCCTGCGAAGAGATTCGAAGTGTTTGTGTGAAGTCGTCCAATCCGCACTGACCCGCGTGGACGACTAAGGCCTAATCACCTCTACGGTAGCTCGTGCCCCTCGGTGGGACGTTTAATGAGCTGATGATGATGATTGGTTTAGTAGAAATACAAGCTGAAAGTTTGGATGGATATTTTTGAAACTACTTAACTGTTTGTATATACACACTTAAACCAACTTAAATATGTGTTGTGCTATATCATTAGGCTTATTTTTCATTGAGTCATGGACGTGCAAATGGCCTCAGATATATACGATAATCCTTACGAAATGTTGTATCATGACGCGTATTATTATGCTATTGAACTAGAGCGTAGTATTATGACAGAGAAAATTGATTAACACTTTTTTAAACATTACCCGTGTATTTTCCTTATCTCGTTGTATTAGTTTGCCTTACTAAGATATTTTAAAACATTGTTGTTTTAAATCTTTGTGTTTCGCGGGTAAATAAAGTATGGTTTTCCAAACCTTCTCATCCCCATCTCCCTTAGATAGAACGTGGATATGGCGATATCCTTGATACACATTGGAAGAGCATTTTCCTCCTCACATGCTGGAGTCCACTGCTGGACAAGCTTCCTCTAATAATTATAATACCTAAGAAATGGCGTTTACAACCCAGGTGCTCAAGCATTGAAATCACATATTTATCCTAATATCATGCATGCATGCGCTATCAATTTAAACTACATACATGATAGAAAAGTAATACAAATTGCAAGTTTTTTATGTTGCATTGTCTTTAAAAGTCCGAGCATTTATGTTACTATTATTAAAAATGCTTTTTAAAAACTCATAAAAGCATTTAAAATGCAACAAGTTAGGAAATCGAAAAAAGTGTGTGATACCAGTATCATTGCAGCAAATAAAGATTGCCGTTGTAATGCGATCGCGAGATTGCACTGAATCATAATTAGGGGTTCATTTATATAAGAAAATTTAAAAATTGACATGAAATTTCATGCGACAAGCATTGTAGCTATCTTCCTCTTGTAGATTAGCCCTGATAAAAACGCTTTAAAATGACCATTTCAGCATGAAGGTTAAGCAAAAAATTGACTATTTCAGCAATCAGCAAGCTATTGGTACCTGTAGGTTTCTTTTAAGGTTCCGTCAACTGAATCCTGGTCTGATTTCCTGTTTTATACCTCGATAACTACGATATAATTGTATCCTGAAAGGCTGTTTACTAGACCATATTTCACTATGCAACATAATATATAATTACGAGTATATCATCAATTCGAGTTTCCTAAGAAATTTTACCAATACCAACTCTTCTCCGAGACACGTGTCAAATTCAACAGATATCGCTCTTACGTGTATCCAACAACTGGTTACTTCGGTGAACAATGTCGGTATCAACTATGAAGTTTGTCGCCTAACAATTTATGTGGCAACCCTAAACCAGATAGACATAATGACAGGCGAAAGACGTTTCTTTCGCCTGACTGACAGTGGGTAGAATCTACGAGGTCATAGTAGTGGGTCAGCCATTAGAGAATAGAGGCATTGTGTACGATTCATTTGCCTTCATTACTTATTACCTTGGGTGTAGGTTAAATTTGAATGCAGCTTAGAACGGCCGTGGGATTGCCCAATAACTACCTTAATAATACTTTTGAGCTATTTCAATGGCTTCGCAATCATAGTTGGTACAACCTACGAGCGTCAGCAGAAGGCAGTAACATAATTTTATAAAAAAATGTATGGTTTTGTTATTGGTTCCTAATAGCTTTACTCCAACATCGTTAAGGTTATCAAAAACTCATGAGGCTGAAACTGGCAGAAAACTCTAGCAGAAAAAACGCGATGTCGAAACGAAGGTTTATAACTTTTGACTGCTAAGTCCAAATTGTCTAGAAATTATTTTATATCGTGTAGGACATACTGAAAGACAAGATTATATATAAATAAGAGGATGCATATATATAATATAATATTAAAATAAATAAAAAATGGCCGAAAAATGGCTGATTTCGCTTATAACTTTTGACTGCAACGTACGAATTGTCTAGATTTTTTTTATAATCTTCTAGGACACCCTCCGAAACAAGCCAATATAAAATAAGAGGGAGCACGCACATTTACTATTTTTAAAAAATAAAAAATGGCCCAAAAATGGCTGTTTTCGCTTATAACTTTTGACTGCAACGTACGAATTGTCTAGATTTTTTTTATAATCTTCTAGGACACCTCCAAAACAAGCCAATAAAAATAAAGAGGGAGCACGCATATTCACATTTTTTAAAATCAAAGCCCAAGCAATGACTGTTTCGCTTATAACTTTTGACTGCAACGTACGAATTGTCTAGATTTTTTTTATAATCTTCTAGGACACCCTCCGAAACAAGCCAATATAAAATAAGAGGGAGCACGCACATTTACTATTTTAAAAATAAAAAATGGCCAAAAATGGCTGTTTTCGCTTATAACTTTTGACTGCAACGTACGAATTGTCTAGATTTTTTTTATAATCTTCTAGGACACCCTCCGAAACAAGCCAATAAAAAACTAGGAGGGAGCACGCATATTCACATTTTTTAAAATTCAAAGTTTTTTTCTGCCAGTTTCAGCAATGACTGGATTTCGCTTATAACTTTTGACTGCAACGTACGAATTGTCTAGATTTTTTTTATAATCTTCTAGGACACCCTCCGAAACAAGCCAATATAAAATTAAGAGGGAGCACGCACATTTACTATTTTTAAAAAATAAAAAATGGCCCAAAAATGGCTGTTTTCGCTTATAACTTTTGACTGCAACGTACGAATTGTCTAGATTTTTTTTAAAATATTCTAGACACTCTAAAACAAGCAATAAAAAACTAGGAGGGAGCACGCATATTCACATTTTTAAAATTCAAAGTTTTTTCTGCCAGTTTCAGCATGACTGGATTCGCTTATAACTTTTGACTGCAACGTACGAATTGTCTAGATTTTTTTTATAATCTTCTAGGACACCCTCCGAAACAAGCCAATATAAAATTAAGAGGGAGCACGCACAACTATTTTTAAAAAATAAAAAATGGCCCAAAATGGCTTTTCGCTTATAACTTTTGACTGCAACGTACGAATTGTCTAGATTTTTTTTATATCTTCTAGGACACCCTCCGAAACAAGCCAATAAAAACTAGAGGGAGCACGCATATTCACATTTTTTAAAATCAAAGTTTTTTTCTGCCAGTTTCAGCAATGACTGGTTTTCGCTTATAACTTTTGACTGCAACGTACGAATTGTCTAGATTTTTTTTATAATCTTCTAGGACACCCTCGAAACAAGCCAATATAAAATTAAGAGGGAGCACGCACATTTACTATTTTTAAAATAAAAAATGGCCCAAAATGGCTGTTTTCGCTTATAACTTTTGACTGCAACGTACGAATTGTCTAGATTTTTTTTATAATCTTCTAGGACACCCTCCAAAACAAGTCAATATAAAATAAAGAGGGAGCACGCACATTACATTTTTTAAAAATAAAAATGGCCCAAAAATGGCTGTTTTCGCTTATAACTTTTGACTGCAACGTACGAATTGTCTAGATTTTTTTTATAATCTTCTAGGACACCCTCCGAAACAAGCCAATAAAAAACTAGGAGGGAGCACGCATATTCACATTTTTTAAAATTCAAAGTTTTTTCTGCCAGTTTCAGCAATGACTGGATTTCGCTTATAACTTTTGACTGCAACGTACGAATTGTCTAGATTTTTTTTATAATCTTCTAGGACACCTCCGAAACAAGCCAATAAAAATTAGAGGGAGCACGCATTTACATTTTTTAAAATAAAAAGTCTGCCAGTTTCAAATGATGGATTTCGCTTATAACTTTTGACTGCAACGTACGAATTGTCTAGATTTTTTTTATAATCTTCTAGGACACCCTCCGAAACAAGCCAATATAAAATTAGAGGGAGCACGCATTACTATTTTTAAAAAAAAAATGGCCCAAAATGGCTGTTTTCGCTTATAACTTTTGACTGCAACGTACGAATTGTCTAGATTTTTTTTATAATCTTCTAGGACACCCTCCGAAACAAGCCAATAAAAACTAGGAGGGAGCACGCATATTCACATTTTTAAAATTCAAAGTTTTTTTCTGCCAGTTTCAGCAATGACTGATTTCGCTTATAACTTTTGACTGCAACGTACGAATTGTCTAGATTTTTTTTATAATCTTCTAGGACACCCTCGAAACAAGCCAATATAAATTAAGAGGGAGCACGCACATTTACTATTTTTGAAAAATAAAAAATGGCCCAAAAATGGCTGTTTTCGCTTATAACTTTTGACTGCAACGTACGAATTGTCTACTCTTAATTTTATATTGGCTTGTTTCTGAGGGTGTCCTAGAAGATTATAAAAAAAATCTAGACAATTCGTACGTTGCAGTCAAAATATTAAGCGAAACAGCCATTGCTGTGGCCAGATTGAATTTTTTAAAAAATGTGAATATGCGTGCTCCTCCTATTTTTTATTGGCTTGTTTCGGAGGGTGTCCTAAAGATTATGAAAAAAATCTAGACAATTCGTACGTTGCAGTCAAAAGTTATAAGCGAAATCAGTCATTGCTGAAACTGGCAGAAAAAAATTTGAATTTAAAAAAATGTGAATATGCGTGCTCCCTCCTAGTTTTTATATTGGCTTGTTTCGGAGGGTTGTCCTAGAAGATTTTAAAAAAAATCTAGACAATTCGTACGTTGCAGTCAAAAGTTATAAGCGAAAACAGCCATTTTGGGCCATTTTTTATTTTTTCAAAAATAGTAAATGTGCGTGCTCCCTCTTAATTTTATATTGGCTTGTTTTGAGGGTGTCCTAGAAGATTATAAAAAAATCTAGACAATTCGTACGTTGCAGTCAAAAGTTATAAGCGAAATCCAGTCATTGCTGAAACTGGCAGAAAAAAACTTTGAATTTTAAAAAATGTGAATATGCGTGCTCCCTCCTAGTTTTTTATTGGCTTGTTTTTGAAGGTGTCCTAGAAGATTATAAAAAAAATCTAGACAATTCGTACGTTGCAGTCAAAAGTTATAAGCGAAAACAGCCATTTTTGGGCCATTTTTTATTTTTTAAAAATAGTAAATGTGCGTGCTCCCTCTTCATTTTATATTGGCTTGTTTTTGAGGGTGTCCTAGAAGATTATAAAAAAAATCTAGACAATTCGTACGTTGCAGTCAAAAGTTATAAGCGAAAACAGCCATTTTTGGGCCATTTTTTATTTTTCAAAAATAGTTAATGTGCGTGCTCCTCTTAATTTTATTTGGCTTGTTTCGGAGGGTGTCTAGAAGATTATAAAAAAAAATCTAGACAATTCGTACGTTGCAGTCAAAGTTATAAGCGGAAATCCAGTCATTTGCTGAAACTGGCAGAAAAAATTTGAATTTTAAAAAATGTGAATATGCGTGCTCCCTCTATTTTTATTGGCTTGTTTCGGAGGGTGTCCTAGAAGATTATAAAAAATATAGACAATTCGTACGTTGCAGTAAAAGTTATAAGCGAAAACAGTCATTTTTGGCAGCCATTTTTTATTTTAAAAAATGTAATGTGCGTGCTCCCTCTATTTTTATTTGGCTTGTTTCGGAGGGTGCCTAGAAGATTATAAAAAAAATCTAGACAATTCGTACGTTGCAGTCAAAAGTTATAAGCGAATCCAGTCATTGCTGAAACTGGCAGCAAAAACTTTGAATTTTTAAAAAATGTGAATATGCGTGCTCCCTCTAGTTTTTTATTGCTTGTTTCGGAGGGTGTCCTAGAAGATTATAAAAAAAATCTAGACAATTCGTCGTTGCAGTCAAAGTTATAAGCGAAACAGCCATTTTGGGCCATTTTTTATTTTTAAAAATAGTAAATGTGCGTGCTCCCTCTTCATTTTATATTGGCTTGTTTTTGAGGGTGTCCTAGAAGATTATAAAAAAATCTAGACAATTCGTACGTTGCAGTCAAAAGTTATAAGCGAAAACAGCCATTTTTGGGCCATTTTTATTTTTTAAAAATAGTAAATGTGCGTGCTCCCTCTTTATTTTATATTGGCTTGTTTCGGAGGGGTCCTAGAAGATTATAAAAAAATCTAGACAATTCGTACGTTTGCAGTCAAAAGTTATAGCGAAATCAGCCATTTTTCGGCCATTTTTATTTATTTTAATATTACATATATACATATATATATATGCATCCTCTTATTTATATATAATCCTTGTCTTTCAGTATGTCCTACACGATATAAAATAATTTCTAGACAATTTGGACTTAGCAGTCAAAAGTTATAAACCTTCGTTTCGACATCGCGTTTTTTCTGCTAGAGTTTTCTGCCAGTTTCAGCCTCATCAAAAACTCGTGTCATGCTAAACAGCGCGACACAGCAGCCAGGAACATTATATTTTCGTTATTAAGCGTTAATTTAATTTTAACGTGTCTAAAATAGTCACGTCACAGAGCAAGGAATCACTATAGTCAACATGGTCTCATAAGCTACATATTAATGGTTCAGTAACCACTTTAAAGAATAGAATTAGTTTTAGCAAACCAGTCAAAGATGTATATGATATTTTGAAATGATGTAATTTTCTATAAACACGTTCATAGCATTTGAAAATTTCATCAATATTTTCGGTAAATACACTGAGTTTTTGAGGATTATACGCGGTTGAAATTTAAAAACCTAAGCACTCTATTCGTACGCAGTCGCAAGTAAAAGACAAGACAAGTGTAAAATAGAAGGTAAAGTTCATATAAATATAAAAGATATAAATACACTCAAGTACAATTAATTATTAAGTCTAGATAAATTTAAAAATATTAAGTTTATTTAAACAGTTCATAATTAAATGGACCATTACATATTTTTATGCGCGTGTGAATAGCTTTACGAGACATTTAATTTAAATGAAGCATATTTGAGTTTACGATACAAATAAACATTTGTATGTCATGCTTCTATTAAAGATGGCGGCATTAATGCGCATTCACTACATCATATAATAAAAGGGAAAAATCTATAGATCTGATAACAACGGCCATTGTTTTCATTACAAAACATACAGTGTGCAGTTAGATAAGATATCATAACATTCATAACCGTTGCTAATTAAACTTGAGAACGATGTCGCAAATAATAGTGCTTCCCTTCTATTATGTGTTCATTACTTCATAAATATCATCCATTTGATGAATGTATATCTTATAATGAATATCAATACTCTATTTTTTACAATAGACGATTTAAGACGAAACATGCGATGGAATGATTGAGTCTAGCTTAGCAAATGGGTTCAAACATTTCTCTCTCTCTCTCTCTCTTCAACCTATCGCAGTCCACTGCTCGACATAGTCTTCGCCCATTTTGCGCCAGATATCCCGGTCCTCCGGGTTCAAACATTGGTGTGCAGGAAAATGTCTGGGATTGAAGAGCATTGTCCATATGACGAAAATTATCTACTGAAACGTATTAATCTAATAGTAATATCCATCAGATTAATAAGTACCACACCATACCATACCAGATATATTGAAGTTGAATGCTTTTAAAGTACCCATGCAAACTTATACATGGTCTCTCGTGTAACACTATTATAATGAAATTACCATAATAGTTCTGAGTTTAGTTGTAAAAAGATCAAAATGAACTCCTCCGCAGGTTAAGATAGTTCCTGCATTTCAAATTAGACGCACAAGAACGCCACTTAAAGGTTTGAAGTGTAGTTATTTATAACAACAACTATTGGTCTTCTATTTATAAATATCTAGCAGTTAACAAGACACGACCCGCTGTTATTAATAGACGGTTTAAGTCACGAGAACTCAAACCTGTTAATGTTACGCATATTTTGCAATATTCAGTTTTAAAGCGTTAAAAAATTAACATCGAGAAATGGCGCCAAGGTCTGATGAACTTACACTATATATTACAAGAATTCTAAAATTATAGTAATCATCTCAACCCTAGGAAGATCTATATAGCTAAGCAGTGCTTCATGGGGACGTAGATAAATCTGAATAACATCCATTTCATCTGCATAGTTTCAACGCCCATATATTTTCATTATTTCGCGATAACGACTACACTGTGATCCCATATGTTATCTTACATCGCACTTTGTAATATTAACTATATCTATATCCTACGGCCGGAGACTATTAGTATTCGGAATAAGAAGACGGTTAGAAGACAATATGTATGTCGAATCTTTAATTTTCTTGAAATTTAATTTTAATTTGCATAAATATTAGCGATTCCAAATATTTCACCGTGCGTTTTCATAAAAACCATATCTTTATATCCATAAAAATACTAAGGGCAAGACCGCCTTCACCAATGACTACCATCATTTGAAGGTCACAATATCAATAGTGACAATTCACAAAAATTCATAACTAATGATGAGCATACGGTGAAGGAAAACATAGTGAGAAAACCTTCATGCACGCCTGCGAAGAGATTCGAAGGTTGTGTGTGAAGTCGTCCAATCCGCACTGGGCCCGCATGGACGACTAAGCCTAATCACCTATACGGGTAGGCTCGTGCCCTCGGTGGACGTTTAATGAGCTGATGATGATGATGACCATGAAGCTTTTGAATTCGACCTTACCACCAGGCTAAACTAGCTTTTTTGGTACAGGTAATGTGAGTATATTATTTAAAATATCATTTCAATGTAAAACCATGTTCCTTCCTTCTACCATTGACCATGCAGTAATAAATTATTAAACGAGGTTAAATTACTAATATCTAACTATTACAAATGAGTGCTACGTCAACAATGTCCCGGTGCAAGGTTAGAGGACAAACCGTCTAATATTTCAACACAGAATAAAGATCTGGTCACAGTGGCTGCTCTATAAATGATTACCCAGCCTTTTAAGTTCACTGCAGCGCACAGGCCTCAACAATTTTTTAACCTACTACTATACCATAGTATAAGCTCTAAGCTTAAATTTGGACTAGATGATGCTGTGTTAATGTCAGTGGAATTTTTTTATTGTTATTTATTGTCTCATGAAGGTAGTATCATATAAAATATATTGTGACATTCATGTTATTTAAATCGAAGAAGAAATAGACTGCCTGATTATTTCGCATTTTTTTTACTTATCGCGTATTAACTACAACTTAACCAATAGGTATTGAATACATTTTAGTAAGGTAAAAAAATATTATGA
The DNA here is from genome assembly GCA_019425675.1 of Leucinodes orbonalis. NCBI lineage: Eukaryota > Metazoa > Arthropoda > Insecta > Lepidoptera > Crambidae > Leucinodes > Leucinodes orbonalis. Next base: position 53,175 of record PQWD01010277.1, read on the forward strand.
ACTCGACCTTATATCCAAACTTGCCACTACAATATTTTATAGGTACGTATATACCTACGTATTAATATTACTTCACACACCAACATGGCAGCAAAAGCGATAAAATATTATCAGCATTTTTGCGTTGACACACTAATACTACATGTACATAATTAGCAAACTAATATTTATACTTGATATAAATGAAACGTCAATGTGATAAAGTATTATTATTGTATGTTCTAAAACACTGTGGACGGTTACTGCCATCTCTTTAAACAGTATTGTTATAATGATACGTCACCATTTTTGTACAAGAAAAGTCGAAGTAATATTATACTACTTTTTGAGAGATGACAGTAAGCCAAATTGTCTAATAATTGAGACGTCGGCCAGTACTTCAAGGCTTCTCCAGGTTTAATCGTTGTGCAGCGAGCCGTGCCGTTATATAATAATTATGTGCAGAACATGTCTGTATTTGTCTCGATGCTCCTTCGTAGTGTATGTACGAGTATATTTACCAGAAAAGTGTTTGCCTTAATACGTTTATCCCTCATTTAGTAACTTCCTCGTTGTAATTATTGTTAGATGGCACTGTCAGTAGATATTTATTGGCAACAATACCTTATCAGGGATTCGTCAGGAATCGGGCATAACTCAATGCTTATTCAGGCATCGAACCGTTAAAATTACCATGGCAATACATTATTGTAACGGTGTCGATTTATATCCGTGATAACTTAGCAGACGCATTCGTCTTAGCTACCAGACCAACGACCAGTCTTCCTGATAAATTGATTCTGATGAAACAAGTATGGTACTCGTAGATAACGCTGTGCCATGTGGTCTAACGGGAATTTGTTACTTCAGAATACAAATGATATGACTATAAAAAATTTTATGAACCCGTTGTCACCTGTGAGTTTATTGTAGGACTTTCGGAGTTCTGCAATCAATGCAAAAAAAGTATCTAGACTAACAAAACTACTCCCGACTGTCTCTGTGATTTCTGTTTTGGGAGACCAAGCTAATCCAGAATATTTCAAGCGTTGACGTTTCCATCCGATGCTATCGCACTTCGAATGTTAATTTCGAATGATTACCCAATGGAAACATATACTTATTTTTAAAATACCTATTACGATTCTTCTTACGATTAGATTATATTTCAAGACTTTTTCCTATGTTCAAATACCAAACGAAAAAATACTCGAGCATTAAAACTATCGTGAGTTAACAAAACTTTTCCGGCCGCGGCTGCACTGAGACCCTTCATATTTGAAAGTCAAGGTTATTTGACAGCCATCATTTGAGGAGTACGTATACCATGGGATATATTAGGGTTATCAAATATTATCAAAGGCATAATTTGATCAAGTACAAGATATTTCAACAATATATATGACAAGAAAAGATGTTAATTAAATTCTACTAGTTTTTAATTACAATTTCAATAGAAGTTGCTTATAGAAAATAACTGGTACACGTGGTACGATCGACAATAGCTTCGATTAGGTCTTGGAAATATAATGTAAAATAATACCTGATTGGTGGTTCCTATCAAAATCTACCACACTCGAACTTCTTGCATGTCGACATTTTCCTTAAACTTTGCTAGTTCCTTGGATAAGGCTGAAACTGGCAGTAAAAGCTAGCAAAAAACGCGATGGCTAGGCAGGAAAAAAACTTGGTCCCGAAAAGATTGTTTTCAATAAAATATTTAAAAAAAATTGAACGACTCGCACGTTTTGCAGACGAAAACTGCTATAATTTTTCTGCCAGTTACAGCCTCATGTTTCTTGGAAGGCTGTACCGAGGTTAAAGTTTGAATAGATCCGTTACATTTTCCCTGTCTATTTATTTCAAAATGATTTTAAATTTCATTTTATAAAAAGAAATAAGACACTGGTTTAACATGTGCAATAGGTCTCCATTTTTCACCCACCCTATCAGTAAGGTTCTAATGGAGCTGTATACCGAACTGAAGATTGAGACAGGCAATGTATATGCTGGATACCGTAAGTTCACAACTTTGTATCACAAGTTAGCGATGACCCCAGGTGATAATTATAGAGTAATGACTTATCAGAGGGGTCAGGCTTAATAATTACATGATTAAGAGGCGTCAAGTTTCACAGTGAGTATTCCCGAGTTCTATTAATACACAGCCCTGCAAATGGCGCATCCAAGTTGCGCAAGAGTGGAGCACTCGGCCTGCTATCGGCGTCCGGCGATACTGACAGAGCACTTCCATGCGTGCGCGCACTGGCCTCGATTCCAGCCAGCAACTGTCCGGATTTACGGATGAATACGCGGGAACACGGTGCACTTTCATGTTTTTGTAACATGCAGCGGCCATCTTGGATTGTTTTTTAAATTAACTCACAAGAGTGGCATAAAAGTAACCTTTTTGCTGTAACCTGCTCTAATTTTAATTCAAAATTAACTCGTTCATTTTCTTCTTTAAAATATGTTTATGAACGAACCTCTGGAACGACATAATTCATTGCCAACATAGTGCGTAGAACCGATGTTTGCACGCTCGGATAAATAATCGTTGAACAGTCAAAATCAATCGGACGGAAACCAATCAATACATTCACCGATCGTTGCTGATCCTACAACTAGCACGTGATTAATTCCAACAATTTATGCTGACACAAACACATGACGACATCATAAAAATTCACCAATAGCAGGACAGCCTCAAATATTTTGTATGAAAAAATAATGACCGAGTGCTCTTAATTAAATTACGGTTCCATTAATACACCGATCAAAATGGAAGAGCTCACGCGAGCGCGACTTATGAATTGGTGTCGTACGAACATATTTATGTAAATTAACCGGTCCGCGGAGGTTTCTAGATTTCTCAACTAAAAGTGAAAATATACAATGTCTGTTAACCATGTAGAGATGAACAGCAGAACAAACAAATCAATGTGTTAGTTTTGTTAAGTAAATTTATTAGCACTTGAGCACAAATACATAGAGGTTAGTTCGAACTATAGTTTTAGAAGCTTTCATATCGATTATGTTTAGTCTAAGAATTATATTTACATACGAGAACTTTCCACATCCTCCGGTGCAAACTGCCTCCGTGATTTAGTGAGTACGGCATTTGGCGTGGATTCGAATCCCGTCGGGAAACGTCACTACAATCTTAAGATGGCAGTCGTCGTGCACCAATCCGCATTGGGCCGGCGGGGTGGGTTACGGCCCAATCTACCCATTGCTATGCTGTGTGGGAATGATGATGCGAAGACGCTATCTTTTCCCATCGAGTGACGCTTCATGCAACTCTGTCACTTGAAGTTGTCGCAGGTCTTCTTCCGAGGCGTCCATCGGTGCCTGTTTGTCCATAGGATGGCGTCCATCCGGGATCCCAAGTTTTCCTTGTGTATTCATCCGCCAAAATTGGACTCTTGATCTTTATATCATAATGATATTAGAGTCAGAATTGAGAGGCTCAGATGACCTGCATAACGCAATTGACTAGCTTGTTTGAAAAACCTCAGTACCGTATAATAGGCGTAGTCCAGTAATAGAGGATTTTATTCAGGTCTAAAAATTAAGATGAACACCTGATACTCTAGTCTATTGTGTAGAAGGCAGCGAAAGGCACAAGTTACAAATGCACTGGAGTCCCTTCTCGGGAACAAGACTTTCGATTACCTGCTGGGATGTTTGGCCAATAAAATACCATAGGAAATTTGCTGTTTGTGCTAATTGCCAAGTAGTATTGCCTCTCTGATGATTAGTACCATTTGGGGAGCATTCAGCTTGATTGCTACCGTTGTTATTTAAAACTTCGTCAATGTTACCTTTGACAACTTCATTAGACGCATGTTGTTAACATAACCAGAAGGTGACAAAAGTCGCTCTAAGGCCATAATTATATTAGTCTAACTTCTATTTTTTACACAATAAACTCAAAGCTAAGTAACCAAGTCAACATTCACAATTAACACTCAATATTTTATCATATTTTTCAAGGCAACGATTACGCAACGGAATACCCTATTGTGTTGAGTTTAGACTTTTACTTTCTATGTATAGAAACGTGATATGGAAGTTTATGAACAAGAAGTGTGGATTCATGAAGTACTACCAAGTAGAATCCTCATTTTAAGCACATAGGTAATCATATTTACTTAAATAACATACAGTCTGCATTTGTAACAAAATTTACAAAGCGTATTTAAATTATTGTAAGAGAAAGTCATCGGCGTATTGTTTATCGTTCGGAGGATGCAATACGAGCTGGTTAATTTGGGCTGTCCTTTTTCCCCTGGGAATCCTGTAATTGACTTCCTACTGCAATTTTAGGAGGTCAAACCGCGTAGACAGGAGCCTCCTGGGTGTAGTGTGTTGGCAATGAAAACAGTGCGGAGTGAGGATATTTCCCGTCAGACGCTGGACGGCTGGCTTGTGCCATTATGGCGATGAAGGCGGGCTATTACCTTCTTCTCTACCCATTCGACGCCTTCGCAGTGAGGAGCGGATGGATTATAATATCCTCTCGCTGTCATTCAGCTGCTTCTTTATGGGAGATAACGATGACTTCCGTTGCTAATTATGGCCAAGTTACCTTAGCTGAACACCCTACAACCCTAAAATAAAAAATATCAACTCCATATCTTTTCTGACAAATATTTCAGGCTTGCTCACGACGTCTGCATAGTCAGATTTTAAAAGTAAACCCATTAAAAAGAAAAATATAAACAAAGTTATGTATTGTATGGTTAAGTACATTGGCTATTATAAAATCACGGTCAAAGCACGTTAGAGATGATCAAATTGCATACAATCCTATGCACTTTCTCTTACTGTATGGTATCTTGGCCCTAGCCTGGATTGAGGTTGTGGGTCAACCATGCCGCGACCTCGTACACTCTTGAAATTCACTGTTGCACTGACTCTAGTCTATGGTTCCAACTACTGCAACCCGTAATGACGACGTACAGGTAAAAATTGAATATTTTAAACTACAACCATAAAGCTTTCATACGCATGCACGCAATGCTTTATTAATTTTAATTTTGTTTGAACAAATAATCATAACTAAGCTATTTAAAAGGTCAAGCAAGTCTGTACGGTTTAGTAAAAAAAGGGTGTTTAACGATGTGAAACAATGAATGAGCAAGAGGACAAAAAGTACAAAAGTGTTTGTGTGTTGTATAAATTGCTATAGTTACAAATTTCTACATTTTCACTTAACATTTCAATGTCTACAAAAAATAAGGAAAATATCTATAATTATCTAGATTTTTTTTAGATCAACATAAGTCATAACACTTGTACGTAGCTTTACGTTTTCTTATATAATTTTCTAATGAAGTAACAGGCTACTGCAGATAAGGCTTTCTGCAATACCCCTTCTACTAAGCTACGAGTACCTTCGAATGAGTATGTAACATGAAACAGCTCGAAATAAACAGAAAACTTAACAATTTTGCTTCTCCATTGAACTGTACAATCTCGACAGCCAATGGTGAAGTATTTTTAATCGTAATCCAATGCAATAAGGTAGTGAACTCGTTAATTACTCTCCGCCACGACACGTGGGTCTGGTACTTAGCGAGGGAACCAAAACGTCCTTCCCTCAGCCATTCCGCAGCATGCCACGTGTACTAATTACAATTTTCAAATCGTTACAAACAATTTTGAACTTTAAAACCTTATTAATAATGTCTCCGAAACGCACCATTTCCAGCCATTTGAACCATCTATACATACAATAGTTCGACGCAATAATTAATGATGACGTAGGGTTTGTGCGTTTAATATGTGAATGGAGCCTTGTCACTTCCATTTTTTACTTAATTAATCAAGTGAATGAAACTACTTATATACTCGTACAGCATTGTGGCGTTAGACGGGCATTTAACCTGTATAATTGCAATAATTAATAATCCAATAATTTACCAAATTTTGTTGGTGCTCAGTGGTCCGAAAGAAATGATTTCAAAAAACTATTTATTGCTTTTTTAATGAATAGGAAGGATTAATGATGATTAAGACAAAAGTGATGGCGTTTACTAACTAAAAGGCCAGTTTTCGAGTTAGAACCTAGAATCCTATTGATGTATTGTATTAAGTAATTGTTATCTTTAAATATATAACTTTATTGGGTAAATAATGTAAAAAATTCGCAAAAAAATTAGTTTACATACGAAAATTAAGCAAAAAGTAATTAAGATAAAGTGAGTTAAACTTAAAAAGCTGCAGGTTTTTTATACTTATTAAGGAAAATAATTCATAATTCATGTTTGCGTAGCTATCATTGTTTACATAGCGCATTCAAGGAAAACTCAAAAAATCAAGTAAAAAATACGAATATATAAGTACTTTAACAACCTATATAACAATTCTCATGAATCAGGCTCAGCTATGCGGGACGTTCCTATACGGTATGATGATCATCCAGCCATCCATTGGCGGAAAAACCCTGCGATTACTAGAACGTTTTCATTTAATCTGTATTATGCTTATTAACAGCCAATTAAACTTGCCAATGTGTTTGTATTAATTAAAATATTCACAGTTTATTTTTAACATTACTGGAACTGGTGGTGAAAATGGTGCCCTTTAATATGTAAAGTTTTCGTATAGATGAGTAAGTTAGACTGATTATTTTCTCCATAGTTAACTGGACTATTTGCTCATTTAACTGTCATATGAATTATAATCAGTCCAACCCTGGCGCTACGTTTTATAACGCTTTGATCTGTCGTACCGAATCATGGCCCTTCCACACTGTGTGTCTTGTCTGAGCACATTTATAACAATTCGAAATCAAATCACAACAATGCTTACTTCAATAAACCTACATTTGGCATACGGTGAAAACACATCGGCCTACAGTCCTACAAACATAACCGCAGCGAATCAACGTTCGAACTAAGGCGTAGATCGCGTGCTGACATTGAATAATGAGAAGCCGCGAGATGCCACAAAATTGGAAGTGTTTTATTTTAATGAACGCACTTGTGGGTCAACCGTTGCACGGGCGACTACGCTAATACACGCACACGATCTTGACCCTTATTTTTAATGACATAGAACACACGGCCGCAGAGCATCACTAATGATGTAATGTTGCCTGAAAACGTACTTGATTGATTTTAGAATGCAGGAAGTCATTAGGCGCATGAAATGTTTATTACTACTATCTCGGATAACAATTTTGCATAGGGCTGCCGCGCCAGTTTTCTGAAAGTAATAAATTAAAACATACAGCTAAATCATACTGATATGTACATACGACCACAACTAAAAGGGGAGCCTATTTACAACGCCAAAGTTTAAGAAGTTTCTTATACGGCCACCTTTTTAGGGTTCCGTAACCAAATGGCAAAAAAACGGAACCCTTATAGATTCGTCAAGTCTATCTGTCTTTTTATTTATTTTTTAAATATAGTCCGACTGAAAGTCAGGACGATTTGATCGATATTTCCAGAATTTTGTTCGGGACTCTGGTGAACTATAAATAGGCACGCATCGACATCGATTTAAATAATGACTTTATGATGACAAGGGATTTCCCTTGTCATCGCTTCTCGGCCTCTTGGCTAAGATCAAAGAGTAAAGTATATTTGACAAGCTATCTCATGTGCATCCCTTCCTCGCATATAACCATTACTAACATACAGACTCAATCAGTGTTGCCGGTCGATAGTCTATCGATATTTGGGAAAAACCTTTATTATCTATCTATGGGCCTATATATAGTATGAATAATTTTCGAGACCAACTATCGATAGTTCGGCAACACTAGACTTAATATAGTTAGACATATGCCAGTTCTGCGGAAGACACTGTAATAATGGAATAGATAATGGTTTACAGAAGAACTGATTTTGCACACATGCTGTTGTTGTATGACATACAGCAAAGTAAACATTTATTGAACCCTGATTCCGCACATACATATACAACATGTAGGAATATGACGATAACTGTAATTTAGATTAGCAGAATGTACGCGACGCGGAGGCTATTTAAGCGTTCAACTGATCGGGATTTCTAGTATTAAGTCGTTAACATCGGACTCGGGTTAGGAGATGCGGCTTCCAACTTGCGTACGCACTAGCTTGAAGCTTATATTACACTGAAATTGCCTGGTACAGACACTGACAAAAGTGAACTCACGTAATTCAATATTTTTAGGAAATGTTTAATACGTGTAATATTGAATAAACGAATGCTGTTAATTCCATCTTTCATACATTCATTCATTCATACTGAGAATAAATAACACGTTTCAAAAATGTGTTATTTATTCTCAGTATCGGCAGCAAACATTTATTTAGTTTCCTGTTGACTTGTCAAACTATTGTCTATTTAGATTTGACTTCTGTTAATTGTAGAATACTTATGTACAGTGTGAAATAATACCTTTGTAACAATACTTAACATAACAAAATCACAAAACGCCAACAGCAATATATCCATAATGTTGGAAAGTCATAAATAAAAAAATTACCATTTTGTTTGCGACAGTATACTGATTTATAGGATTATTTCTCAATCCGGAACATGTCTATAAACCGTATTACCAACGCAGTGAATGCCCTACGAAATAGAACAGGTGCACACGAAGCACTTAACCAAAGGTGCACCCAACCCATCAGTCACTTGTAACAGTTTATTATTAGATAATATCATTTATCAGCCATCTCCTCTCGCTCTGGTGTGAAATCACTCGAGTAGTTGTACTGGAAAGGTCGTGCGAAGTTTAAAGATTGTGTCAGAGATTACTAAGCATGGAGCAACCTCTCATCAAAAGAATTGCTCACCGGTATGTGTAATAGCATTAGTTCTAATAAAGAAATACAGATAATGTCTTTATTATGTATCATAAGTATTGAAAAAAATATTATGAAAACGCTGTCATTCGTCTCAAATCGTTATGTCGCAATAAAATAAAGTAATTGTGAGTGTGTTTGTACACCAGAACTTATTATACGTAATTTTATTTTGTTGTATGTGAGTTTCAGAACTGCATGCAACCTTTTCCTAATTTGTACCGTTATAATTACGATTAACATTATTCGATAACAATATCACGCGAAGCAATCATTTCTATTCAGAGTACATAATAATAATCGGTGTTAATTTATTACCTAATAGCTTATTTAAACACATAATTACTTGTAAGAAAATTTTAAATGGTTAGTTATATTATCATAACACCAATCAATGAAAATAATAAAGTATATTGAATTATGTTAAGAAAATACATATACATACCACAAATATTACATGTAGTACATATACATAGATATCGTAATAAAGTTTCGATGAAGTGGAGTCTCTACATCCCGTTTGCGGCACTTTAAATAAATTATACTTTTTTATTTTAGGATTTGTTTAAAATAATTCATTTAATTCTTACACAATAAACATACTTAATAATAAAGAATATAAAAATTATTATCAATATTTTCAGTTTTAAGAACGATCTATTTTGGTTATTTTACCAAAAAATAGTACAATAGTCTCGTGGCATTCGGAGCGTAAGATGTTACTCATTGTTTTGCTAACCATTATCTCTTTTGCCGAATCAATTGTATGTCTGATGCTATCAACTTCCTGGAGTTGGTTGCAGGCTTTAATTAACCCTTTTTTATTACTTACCATAAATATGTTAAGACAAGGACTCTGAACCATGTAGAGCGTGAGGTTACATTTTCTGAATTCTAAGATATTCTTTAGTATGTCATGGTAAACCACGAGCAATTAAGAGTATTTTAAAATTCATTAATATTTAAGATCATAAATATTTAAGATTTTTCAGTATTTTATTTTTTAAAAGCCTCTCTCTTCAAGTTTTCGTAAGCCATCGGAACAGATGACATTCTGTGCTTATCAAGACCAGCTCATTTAACGTCCCCACCGAGGGACACGAGCCTAAAGTACTAGTAAATGGTGTAAAGGCCTTAGTCGTGCACGCGGGCACAGGGCGGATTGGCCGACTTCAATCATGACCTTTGAATCGCTTTTCAGGCGTGCGCAGGTTTCCTCACTATGTTTTTCTTCATCCTGTACTTACCTGGACTTAATTTCGACTCCAGAACTCGTATTTTAAAAAGCTATCGGTCCTACGGTGTAAATGACCAGCCCACTGTCATTTGACTTGATGATCCGGCAAGCTATGTAAGCATCTTAATTTTTTAGGGTAATATCCAGGAAAATAAGATCTTTAAGAGGTTTCGCTAATGTTGATATGAATGAAAATTGAATCAAACAATAATTAACTTCTACAATATGTATGTTAGATTTATTAAGGAACAGCAATCCTTTTTTTGTTCCTAATAGATGTTATATCACAAAAATAAAAGTAAATTTTATCATTGTCAATATATTAGAAGTAATATAATTTACTTTCGGTAGCTGATTTTATTAGCTTCACAAATTCAGCTGCTGAAATCGTTAATTCGTTATCCTGTGTTTTGATGTTGTTTACCAGATATCTAGTATTGTACTCGAGTATTTCCGATCACGTGACCGATAATGGCTCGGCTACCCCGAGGCCTTGCGGTCAACCCAGTTGAGGTGGCCAAGTGCAGTCTGTATTACGGCACACCCGTACTGTTACACGCATACACTGCGGTCACATGTAGGTCGGCCGACAAATTTATAGCTTGTGGGAATTCCAAACTAATTGTCGAGTAAATTGTTGGCCTATGATAGGTAATGTTTGCGTACCGTTACATGGACGTGTTTTTTTTATCGAATTAGGAGTTGCGATGTTGTGGTCATGCAGGTAAATTTGATTATTTTAATGCGTTTTTGTCAGTCTTTGTTGTAGAATAAAAAAATATTACTTATCGAGGATCAGTACGAGTAGTAGTGATGATAACCACATAGTTACCTACCGACGTTTACATTAAAACTTATTATTTTTTTTAACAATCGTGTATTTTATACGAACTTTCTATAGTAAAGGTATTTTCACCATCAATGCAGCTGTACAGTGCACTGCAGAACTAACCTTCCTCCGGTAGCTAGTCTTTGAAGAGCTTCGACCGTTAATTACCTCGCTGGTCCTGGCATGTTCTAAAGAACCCCTTAATGTATTAACCCCATAATTTTTATATGTCTATCTTTTACGACACTCAAGTCGTTGGTTGTTCACTGAACTTTTTCAGATACTAGATTATATCTCCATAAACTTAAGTAACTACTAGGCATCTACAAGCACAATAAACAAAATTAACTTCCTTTGAACTTAAATCTATCATAATGCCTTATATGCAGCGGTAATTACTAATAATGATCGTTATTTTATCAAACATGTTTCTTTTACATTGTAATATTGGAATATCGTTACGCATGATCAGGTTTAGGGCGAATGGGAAATGAGTAATCGTAACAAATACAAAATATCGAGGAAGTGTCCAATTACATGCAGCAGACTTGCATCGTTTACCATATTAATACGTGAGCTTTTGAATATAATGAACAATAACATACCAATTGCCAACATACGATACAATGCAACTAACCAGTCACTTACTGCATTGTGCATTACGAAGTTCAATTGATCGAAATTAGGAACTACACTTCGTGCGTTACTATTACGTATAATATTTTAGTATTAATAGGCACTAACCAACAGATTTGTTGTTTATTAATAATAACGACACAATTAAGAATATTACGTCAAGAGACAGATTATAGGTTTTATCTCTGTATTCTTTGGTTACATACAAATTTACAGAAAAAAATTTTGAACTGAATTTTCTTTTGTCTTGTCGGTACTAGACTTTTTTTAACGATGTACATTTTATTTCATTTTAAATTGTGTTTAATGAAATCAAATTAAATGCCATTTTAAAATCTCTAAAAATAAACTGAGATATAATTAATCCATATTTCAGTTAAGAGTTTTTTAATTTAAAATGCGATCTCAGTAAATCAGATATAATTTTATTTTAGGGATTACATTTTGTAAACCCTTTAATATAAGTTTGCAAAATATGTAACAACAAATTGCACACTTAAATATATAGTAAAAAAATTGACTGTATTAAGAATTGACTCACATACTGAACTCGTAATTAAACCGGAACCATTAATAAATAACAAGTCATGGCACATCTAAAATGTTGTTGAATCTGATCAACTTAGTCAGTTATGAAATCCAAATTTCATACTAGAATATTTTTTCTACACTTACCATTTGCTATTGGTATTAGGTCGTAGTTAATAATACAAGATTTAATAAAACAGTACGTACACGGTATTGATCTAACAAAAACACTTCCCTACTAACGATCGCTGTGACGCTCGCTTGTGTACCGTTTGGAATACTTGTTGTTTTCAATACATAATTTGGGAAGACGGAGCAATATAATACTCGTAATATATCACAATTGCCAGAATACTGCCTACACTTAAGTAAAGCTCATTAATGGTGAGGTAAGTGATTTTTTTAACATAATTAAAACACAAACGGCCCATTACGTTTGCGTTCCGAAATCATTCAAATGACAAAAATCATTTGGAGATACCATAGTAGTCTGTAGTGGTCGCATACACATTAAATTATATCAATCAATAAACCTATGTTTGACCTAGTTGGGCTTTAACCCAACGCAATCTCTTTGAAATAATTTACACCGTCGAAGCACTTAATACCAGTAGACTTTACTTTTTAAAGTAATATTTTAATAAGTGTGTACATACATAATTTTATTATGTTATACGTGAACAGGACGGTCTGGACGCTTACCTGATGGAAGGTGATACGCCTAACCATGACAGAGCGGCATTGAAGGTGACCAACAACTGATAGACAGTTATTATCCTCCATCAATGCCGCACTACGCCCGACATGACAGATGTTAGGTCTCTTATACTACGTTAATTTCACTAGCTACAGTGCTCTCATCCCGAAACCATACACAAAAGTGCATAACACTCCTATTTCACGGGACGATTTCTGGCACTGCGGTGGTACTTATCTTTAACTAGGTGGTAGACTCGATGCTCAGTATTGAGTTTGCCACCTCGTTAAACATACCATACCACAAACTTTCACACCTATAATATTAGTGTGATTCTAGTCGAGTCTACTCAAACATATAAACAAGGCACGAAAGCCAGACTGTCGCACCCTCCGAATTAACTCTCCCCAGGTCGAATGTTCCACAAAATAAGACCTACCTACACCTAGCCTAAATACGGTATGCATTCAAAACCTTATGCATTGGGAACAAAGTTTATTATTCAAAAATCTAACTGAAGAAAACGATAATTAAATTCCGTTTGTAAGTAACAAATATTTCACGTTAAATACCGCGTCAATTTGTAGATCGTGTCGCTATTTTAATTTTGTAACATTTACTGGAAAATGATTTTGCTATTCATTATTTTTCATTTAATATTTGTTCGATATATTTCTGTCTCTTATCACTAGGTGGGCGAATATATGTTCGTTTATGAGCCATTCATTACAATAATGGACATGCTTGAAATAATTGGGTACTTGACCAATAATTTTTATAAACTGTCAAAAAATAATGGGACTAACATCAACTGATATAATATTTTTTGGTTTCAGAGTATTTCAAAAGAATATATAATATATATAATAGCATAATAGAGTATGCAAATAAACAAAGTGATCAATGAAACTCTCGATGAAACTACATAAAATAAGGGGTGCTTTTATAAAAATAGGTTTTATATTGAAATTAAACTATTTTCATCTGAAGTAATAATACGTAAAGAATCTTACAAAAAAACTCTTAAATAGCAAATGATTCCGAAAAGAGAGCACAGTGACACTAGCCTCCCATTGCGAATAAATAACAATTGTATACCGATTCAGAGTAAACCGCACACTTGCGGTATGTGATGATGAATAGAAATCTCTATTTAAATAACACTCAAGATGTCATACAGTCCATTCCTGCACACAGCATTATGCGACTATAATGCACCATGCGTCTTGTAATAGTCATTCAAGCTATTCAGGTCATCGGCAATGGTATTCTTTATCATTTGATCTGTTAGTTGGATAGCCTAGCATTTAGCCTATTGTATAACTTAAGACTGCTACATAATAATGTTATGTCAGTGTTTACAACTTACTGCTCCTGCAATACCCAACCTTATTAGGACAGTCACTCGTGCATCATATGATATAATATCATCATCATCAGCTCATTGAACGTCCCACCGAGGGGCACGAGCCTACCCGCATAGGGTGATTAGCCTTAGTCGGACGACTAAGGCCTAATCACCCTCATCATCGCGTGGACACGCGAGCCCAGTGCGGGTTGGACGACATGATATAATAAAATGCAGATGAATGTTTATATGTTACAAAGTGTACAGGGCGCTCACCTGATGGTAAGCCTAAACATGACAGGGCGGCATTGAAGGGAACTAAAAACGAATAAACAGTTATTTTTCTTTACCAAAGCCGCACTGCGCCCGACACCAGTGACTACAGATGTAGGGTCTCTTATATCCGGTAATTTTACTAGCTACAGTGACCTATCCCAAAACACAGATTTGCAAAACACTTCTATTTCACAGGTAGATATCACGCATTGCAGTGGTCTACCACATAGTATAGCCTGATATAAATGTGCTGTTATAATCATGTAGTGAAGGGAAGGCTAATGAATGATAGAGAAGGGATGTAAAGGGCTGGGAAGAATATCCAGTAATTGCAGGACTGACCATCATCTATTGCAAACCAACGGAGATAGTGTGAAGCTAGTTTCATTAATAGCAAGTTATATGGTATAGAACTCTGCATACCTACATGATATTTTGTTACGTATGTCACAAAATATAATTCCATGTATTTAGTTTATTTAATACTAGGTAGCGTTAAATCAGATTTTTGTGACCTACATTTACCGTGGCAGACGCCCCGAGTTGGCACCTCCACATTTCTTGGCAACAAACGTGGGGTTGTGCGAAGGAAGGTACCCATAATCGATAACTCATTTCCCCAAAAACACTATGTCACGAGCTTTAGTAGTTTTAGTTCACGGTGTAGGTAAGCACGTTTACAATGATTAATGCAAAAAACTCATGGCCGATGGCGGAAAAAAATCTCAAAAGGCGACCCATTTGGTGTCACCGTTGAGAGGTCGACTGCAACACCAAGTGTTCCGGGTTCGATCCCCGGGCAGTACAAACATTTGTGTGCATGAACATGTCTGTTTGTAATGGTCTGGGTGTTATCTATGTATAATATGTATGTATTTACAAAAAAAAATGTATATAAGTATATTTACCCGTTCTTATAAGCTTCACGCTTAACTTGGGGATAGATAGCTGTGTGAATGTCAGTGAATATTTATTTATTTATTATTATTTTATTATTATTACCACGAAATGCAATGAGACTTTCCTACGCCGGCATGTGCAAAATTTATATCTCAGCACAAAATTCCGAGATATATTTTGTTCTTCCGCTGGTACATACAAAATCATATATTCGGTTGATAGAGCAGTTAGCTAAACTGTATTCATTATTTCATAGTTCACCTAATCGCTAGTCAGTGTACTAAAGTCAAATATATGTGTTGCCTTTGATTTGTTCTTTACTGTATAACTGAAAACGCTAATAAATAAATAAAATTTGGAATATTTTTAATGCAGTCAATTAAGTATAAACTGAGGCTGTTGATCTGCCCTCTGGTATAACGATAGTAGTTAACTAGGGAAAAAACTACGGTACAGACTTTTAACTTTTAATCAGCTATATTGTTATTTTGCTGTAAAGATGATACGATACAAATACTTACACATTATAAAGGTTACAAATGACATTCCGATATTGCACTTAAATGTTAAAGTAGGCTATCTACTCATGAGACAATTTGGCATTAACATTCTCTTGTTAGTCTCAAGGACTATTGGAGATTAACATTTAAATTACTTTAGGCTAATACTTGAAAATTTTATTTAAGTACACACTATGCTACAAAAAAGCTATTATTTTGTTTTCGTCATCAATTCTTTATTTGTTTTCAAATATTATTTTTTGTGTACCTACGGTGCTGTTAAAGCAAATTCAGTGCTGAACTAAATTTAATATATAATATGAAAATTCAGGGTACAACTCCTTTTTATCTTCTACAACTGCTTAACTCTCACAACGAATAGTCAATTTTGGTTTTACTTAAACAAAGTAAAATCTTAACATACTTCGACTGATAACACTCAAACCATTTGCAGTGTCACTTTTGCTCATTTTAATTTAACAAAAGACGGCATGGCATTTCAACGTATCGAATATCAGGAAGTGTAGTTCAAAACATGGTCGGATTGGTCGGCACCGAACACCTATCAACCGGTGGCCGTGGTAAATGTCACTGGGCACGCAAACACAGATCCCCCTCTTGGCATATTGATTTATATACACGTAAACCTACAAAGACCCTAGTTTTGCACCTGTTTTGTGCTCACCATTGACTTTTGGACGGTATTGCTCACTTTTACGGAACCATATTTAACGAACCTGAAAGTAAGCAGTGTTTAATTAACTCGAATTCTGTGAGACAAGTGATACAATTTATATGAACATTCGTTTTCATAATTAAATTGAATATATTTATACATATAGTTAAAACTTGCGTAGGTCTGTTGCCCTCTGTATCTTAATTTTGACCGCGATATACCGGTAATTTTTATTTACCTAATTTACCTTACATAAGCGAACTCTGATGACAACATTTAACTACGTGTAGTAATTGATTAGGTATATGGAAAACAAATGTTATTTAGATGTCGTTTAAACAGATGCAATGCAAATACAGCTAGATTATCATATGTTGAAAATGTTTCCACTGAATAATAAATAGTACATTTATATTTACTAACGTAGCTGAATAATGAATCAACTGATAAACCATACTGTGAAAATCTATTACAAATTATATTAAATTTTTGGCTTCAGGTTAGTAGTTTGGGGATATACCGGGAAGCAGAAATTTCAGTTTTACGAATAATTATTTATCAAAAATATTTTTTTTATTTTAGTATTTGTATATGCAATTGTCATTGTTTTCTTTAGAACTAAGGGGATATATTTCAATTGATTTCCGCCTTCGTGCATTATTGCCCTGTTAGTAATTGAATGATTGTTTTAGGGTGAATAACCTAGTGAAGGATTATTGGAATATACGTTTCGCCTTTGGTTGTGGTTTTTATTTGTTTTTAAGTACTTGGCAAATATCTAAGCAATTTTAATATGTGATGAGGAATCAATGTTTTAATATAATTTTTAAATAATTTAAATCCGTTAACGAATTAAAATAACGTAACGCAAACTTTCATTCCAATTCTTTATAATTAAATTAATAATCTTTGTTCCAGATGGATGGCACCAGTGAGCTTGGCTATCTATGCGCCAGGAGCTGATATTATGCCTACGGTGAACAGCATCCGGTACCTTCGGAACTGCCTGGGAAATGACCTTGTCCGCCAGTTCGTCACTTTCCATGTTTTCTTCAGCAATAAACACATTCCATCTAAGGTAAGTACAATTTATGCAAGTTTTTTTTTTGAATGAGGTAATAAATCATGTTTTAGGCTTTTAGGATAAGCTCGGGAATAACCAACTTTCTATGGAAAACGCTATGTTAGCGTTTTCTAAAGGGAAATCTTTATTTGCAACATACAAAAACTTATGAAACATCCTAAAAGATTACTGGGCATACTAAATTAGGTAGATAATATATACTGTCGGGTCCCTATTATACATTTTTGATCATTTAGTCTAAATTAATTTTAAAATATATAAAAGCAGGTAGGTAATCATAATATTGTAACTGTTTTTTTTATGTTACAAAGTGTACATACAGGACGGTCTCAGGAGGTCCTTATACCCGGTAATTTTTACTAGTAGTTTATTTACAAATATTATGACCATTACGTATTTGGTTGCATAAAAGGTGCATTATCGAATGGCGTGGTACCGTTACCTGCCATATTGGTTCAATGCGAATTGGACCTTACTAGACTAGGCCAGTTCAAACATATTATCGTTCCTTGTTCGGCAGGATACTTGTCTTAGGGTCGAGTACGATATGACGTAGTTACTTATATTAAAGAGTATTAAAGAGAATACTGTAAAATTGCCATACCTAGAGAAAACGTAAGGTCAAGAGGTCTAACGTAATTAGTTACTGTCAATCTAAAGCACTTACCACACCCTAGGTGTTATTAATCACTAGATACTCGTGAAAAGCTCTTAGAGAATTGCTGATAAAACCTCGAATAACTTCTTTACTAAAACGCGCAATGGTATTAACTTTTGCAAAACTAGATCAATTAGATTCCGACACGGACTGTCAACAGTAAGTCACTATGATTAATAGAAACGACTTATGAATTGTTTTTAACCCAATTTCAGTTTAACTACTAACCTAGTTTTGTTGTTATTAAACGGAAATTTCAAAATTGTTACGTAGAATGTTTCGTAGATTTTTACGTTGAATAAAATGTAATAAATTATTTTATAAATGAAAATATCCCAGTTTTGGGATCCAAGCTGAACATGTGCATCCTGCTGAACTGTAGGTGTAGCGAATGAGGCTCTGATGACGGTGGCGTGGCCGATTACGGTCTTACAATTGTAACATCATGCAGTATTTTATTATGCATATTTGCAGAAATAACACTTAAGACAAAACCATTCATTTGTTTAATCTTCGGTATTTTGGCTGAAATCACAAATCATAATGAGCTACCTACGTTTACAGAATAATCATATATTGTTACAAATGAAATATAATGTAGGTGATGTGTGTCATGTAACAGAACTGTTGCACAACTTGTTGACTGCAAATATTCAATAACTGTATTCTTCGCTTGCAGATTCCAGATCCGAACACGTTTATGAACGTGCCATACAACTGCTCATTACCAGCACCTTACATCGCAGTGAACACGTCCGCAACATACATGAAGGAAAAGAGTCTCCTTTACCCAGTGAACGTTGCCAGGAATGTCGCCAGAGATTCAGCTCTGACCCACTTCGTCCTGCCTTCCGACATAGAGCTGTACCCCAGCCCTAACTTGGTACCGCTTCCTGAACATGATTGCGAGGAACTCAAAGCCACTAAATACCTCAACCAAGCCAAGAGTCTTTCCAATAAGCATATTTGAAGTTGATGCCAAAGTTCATGTAAGTATGATTCACCAATTTCATTATTTCAATAGCTTACCTTCACTTTACTGGGCATTAGCCAAAATCACCTGATGTATTTTTCAAATAATGCAAGTAATCTTGTCTGCTTTTTAGTTTTAGCCTCGAACTTAGATTTTGAAGTATTAATAATTGCGGTATTTTAAGGCGATTTAACAACAAAATATGTTGTTTGTCATCAACGTGAATCTGATTTTAGGCAAGCACGTAACAAATTAAAATAGGTCAGCCTATTAAAACAACATATCTCGCTTTCGCATCTATGTAATTAATAGCATGATACCATTTTTTATAGTAGAGTTTCATTTATGCTCGTCTCGTTAATAAAAGCGTACGCTTCGCAAATGCGTTAAAATCTACAAGTGCTCTTTCATCATCATCAGCTCATTAAACGTCACCACCAAAGGGCACGAGCCTACCCGTATAGGATGATTAGGCCTTAGGCGTGCATGAAGGTTTCCTCACGATGTTTTCCTTCACCGTAAGAGCGTGGGATAACGTACATATATTTTCGAAAATTCGAAAACACGTTGGTACGTGTCGGGATTTGAACCTCAGCCCTCCCGGTTGGAAGGCAACAGTCCACACCATTGAGCCACCGACGCTCTATGTATGTATAGTGCTCTTTAATCGCCACATTTTATATAAATATACCCTTGCGGTCACAATCTTTTTGCAAAAAACATACGCACCTGCTTTTATTTTTAAAATGTTGAATACCGTCTTAATTAATTGAAAAATTCAAATATCCTGCAAATCTATAATTACTAGTTGTGAACATTGAGTATGATTCCTTTCATCCTAAAGGAAGTCCAATCTTTATAGCAGATAAAATGGAGTGTATATTTCGCCAAACCTCCAACATATTTTAAAGCAAGAATATATTTTACGTACAACTTATATTTACATTTTAACGTTGCGCACATGGCATTTCAAAAATCCTATATCTCATTTCAGGTGCCATCGACAAAAACTGAGCTCCAAGCAATGCTGAAAAACAAAACTGCCATACCGTTTCACAAGTTCGTGTGTCCAAATTGTCACAACATACCACAGCGTCAACAATGGATCAGCGCTGCGGAAACTAACCGTAAGTAACTAAATAAACTATAATGTATGTATTTTTTGAGAAAAGATCATTTTTGATTACAAGTTTCCTGCATTATTAGGAAGGTCTGGTCTACTAAAATACATTCTGTTGTGACTTGATAAAAACATAATTTATAGTACCTATATTTATTTTTCTTGATTAATTTCAAAGAAACACAAATAATAGTTATATATTAATTAAAGAATCAAGGAATTCGTTTTCAACAATGAACTTGGAGCTACAAATTTCTGGCTGCTATGTACGCTATTTCTCTTATTAATTCTCGATACACTTAAATATTACTTCGACTTATCAATAAAAAATCTCAGTCAACACCGCACGGAATTGCATTGACGGTGCCAGACGCTTCTTGGGCCTCCTTGACCGGGTTTTCACCGTGCCAATTTCTTCCGCAGACAGTGCTGATTCAGTGGCAATTATTATCGGGTAGTATCGTGTGCTATTTATGCTGTCTACAGCATGGCGTTTGCGTCGTATGGGGGCATTCTAATTGCGTATTATGGTTCAACGACCGCGCCTTACCCGCCGTTCCCAGGCGGCCGGCTCTTTCTTCGCCAATTTGTAACTTTCTGCTCCAGCCCGCGAACATCGGGCCCGGGCTGCGTAATTTCCTTAATTTCATATTTGCCGATGCGGCGCAATTCGCCACAGATTGCTCCACTTCCTGCTGTGTTAATAGAGCGTTGATAAAAAAATCAAAAAATTTGTTTTGCACATATTGTGTATTTGATTTTGCCAATATCAAGTTATTGTTATTGATATGTAAAGCTATAAAGATATGTCTTGTCAAAAGTCTGGTGATGCTAATTATAAGCGGCTACTCTCGCTTTCATTTCGACGATGATCAGACCAAAACTGATGCTACACTAAAGCAGCAGCCACAATTCTAATATATGATCATTCCTCGTCAATGATCACATGTTATGCCAAAAAATTCGCTATTAAAAGAGTTATATCTGACTCTGAAGGATAGAGACGCCTCCAATTTTATGTGGACATAGAACAACTTCAAATTCGTTCTGTGTCCACATAAGATTTTCTTTATGATATCTTAGTTTTTAAAACGATATTTTATTTTCTTTGACAGGAATGGACGTTTTTCATATAGGGAAAAGACAGGGCAGTTTCGTGCATTGGGAACCCATCTTCATAGGTACACACCAGGACCCTCATTACGACGATAGACTGAGTTGGGAAGGAAAGAAAGATAAAATGACACAGGTATGATATTGATAAATCACAACATAAGTAATTATGTATCCACTCTTTTGAAAGCCTAAAATATTTAAAAACTTAACTACCAACCTGTTCATATAAAAAGTTGGTCTGATTAGTATCGGATACCAACCAAATGTAAGGTACTGGTATCATGGCATAGTTGTTAACTTGTGCCTTTGTTACAATAATATTAAATATTTATTTGACTGCCTAGTGTCATTGCTCGTCATCATTAATAGTAAAAGCTTAACTGCAACATCCACACTACTTTCTGACGTAATAGCACAATTATAATTTTCAGTAAAATCTTAACCAAATACTCGTATTTCTTTGCACTTAGGATACAGGGTGAATTTTGAATCATTGGCATCATTCGACCTATTATTGTACTCATATTATGGAATGATTTTATTATAGCATTGCATTGAGCAATGATAATTTATTATAGCTAGTACTACTTTATTTAGCGCGCCTGCGCAGCCCTCTGCCACACCACGCGCCGTGAAACCGCATCAACATTTTTGATTGTAATATGTATTATTGATCGAAAGTGTTTAACATGATTTTAGGAGTTCTAAAATATTATATTTTTGTATTAATTGATTTTCTTCATATTTGCGGGATGTACTTTAAAACACGAGTAGGTTCTTATTTTCAAACAATGCCAATGTTCTCGATTTCGCCTGTATATATGTGATCACACTACGATGTTGCTTCATAGGTTTATTACACAAGAATACTGTATTCAACAATGTTTATCAATGTTCCAGGGTTACATACTATGCGTCAAAGACTACGACTTCATGATACTGAATAACGCATTCCTTATCCACAAGCCGGGTATCAAGCATTACGTGAAGAACGCTAAAAGGGACTCTCTCGCCGGCAAACAGTCAGTCTTCGTTAAGAACGTCATAATGCCTGAACTGAAGAAACTTTACGGCACTAGAAATGGATGTGCGCTGTGACAAAAAAAATATACAGGTATAAACGAAAAGTCTTATCGAGTACCCATTTATAAGATATTACCGCAAATTTGACGAAAATTAGCTGCCGATGCAAGAAATTATACGTAACCATAATGGATGAAGTGCGTTTGTTTACGCTTTCATGATGGTACCAGGGAAATTTTCCTACATCAACATTGTCCAGTTACTTACGCATGTGATAAGAGGCTATTTATGCTTGTACTGCGATTCGATCGTCACTGCAAGTCTGAATCACTACACTAAATATCTATTGCAATGAACTTGACTTCAAATTAGGTTGTTGAATTAGACCATAACAGCTCGTATTAACTGGGTAGATGTTTCAATTGGAGCACAAAATGTCAAAAGTCAAGTTCAGGTTACAGGGTGTATAGCCTTTATGTATTAAATTTGTTTAGCTTTTATTCAAATGAATTGAGACATATCAGATAAAAACTAAGTTATAAGCTACAGTAACCAAGTTTTATATATTAACGTCATGAACATCATATTCAGCTCTATTTTATTGCTAACCTGTCGAAATGTATACGGGTATGGGTTTGTACTGATTTTGTGATCTTCATTGACTAAACATATACCTAGGTACCTAGCACAAAATCTGGAAACATGCCTCTGGAAAGGCTTTCATACAAGCGAATTTATTTCAACAAAATAATGACAACAATGGCAAATCTAAATGTGAAAAGTAAGAAAAAAATAATACGTGAGTCAAATACTGCTTTATTACAATTATGTTTGGAATTTTATGTTTTGATATTGTATTTTTTTTTCTTTTGGAGTGGCCCCAAGCCATATTGCAATACAATTTAAGATTCTGTATGAATTTCTGTCTTATATTTGTTCTCTTAACGTTTTACATGCATATTTACATCTACTCATAACGTCGTCCATAAAAACTAAGTCAATAGCATCGTATATATTTTTACTACCAATATTCAAGATGTCCCATTAAGTTAAGATCTAGTTATTAAAAAATCTTGTCGAATTACTAACGCAATGAAGACTTGTATATTAAGGAGTTATAACCTAAAATAACCACTTACAATGTTTTTTTCGAAATCTTTACATAAATCCAAATGCCCAGCATTTGAAGCTTATGATACCGAGGCCTTATTTAAACAATAGCATAAGGGGTATGTTATATATACTTCATACGTTCATATACCTACGAATTTAGGGAGTAAATAAAACCGCCTCTGTCAACCATGTTTATAATTCCAATTGAAATTATATATTTTTTTGCCAAATTAATTATTTACTTTAAGGTTTTTTAGGTTAGTTCATGTAAATACTTGATTTCTTCTTATTTTTTCTCAACTTAATAAAAATAGGATCCAAATATATGATGTTTTGTTCTTGAAATCTAAGTGGAATTTCTAAGTTGATTTTATTTTAGGGTTAATATGATCAACATATATAATTCGGAGCTAAAATCTCACCAGCTGAAAAATGTAGTCAACATTTTGTTTTTAATAAGTGGTCGGTTTTCTAACACACTTTAACGACTCCAATATCTTAAACTATTTCAGCTGCATGTTCTACTAAGAAGTTAGAATATTATTAAGGAACTTTAAATTGATAATGCTGCTGCCATATTTGCAATATAAAGGAAAACTTGAAAGACGCACAATCTAACAAGTTTTTGTAATAAAGTACTTCGTAATATTCTATATAATATTGATGAAGCAAACATATCCTTTGAGTAAATATATTAAATCGCGCTAGTATTCCTTCAATGCATTTTGTAATATTAATCCACAAACAATATTGTATACGCTCGTGTGATAAGAATACAAATCCGTTTGCAGACAATTGTACATTGTAACACCAAAATTGTATACTCCACACTATTGCCAACTTTAAAAAAAAGAAATAATACAGTTATCTGTAAATGGATTTAAAACTAATACGAAATTTGCACTTGTTATGTTTGCATAATTACAAACTATTTTCAGTATACTAGAAGTCGAATTCAATTATTTGAACTCTTCTGTGAAATTACCGGGTATTAGAGACCTAACATCTGTTGTCTCGGGTGACGGGCGCAGTGCGGCATTGTTGGAGAATTTTGTAAATGTCTATCAGATGTTAGTCTCCTTCAGAGCCCTCTCTCATCAGATCAGGCGTATCATCAAGTACCGTCCTGTACACTAATGACAAAGTAAAAAGTACTCTTCATTTTTGCCTAACAACAAACTGGACTTTGTGAAAGTCTTGAAAGTGCAAATTTCGTATAAGCCAGATAGGTCACTGATTCTATTTCATCATTTTGTACTGTCTCAATGGTGCGATAAAATACTGACAGTAAATTAGGTAAAATTAAGCCTTACGGTATAAGTGATACTCTACTAGTAACGAACAATGTAGTGTTTAAGCTCACCACGTTCGAACTTAGATTAATATAATAGTTCCATAAACATTCTAAGTGTTATGATATAAATATTGCTTTAGGAAACGATGTATAAATTTTGTGTTAGTCAATCCTTTTAGTTTTGTAACATAAGATAAAAACGTATTTCTAATTTATTCTAACGCTTAATATAAGTATTTTTACCAATATTTCATGTTACTTCTAATTTCATTTATGTTTAGTTAGGTATATATTATTTGGGTTTGGTAATGGTTAAAGCATGTGGTGAGTTTTCACTATTGGCACTAGGGTTCACAAAGTGCCTCTTAGTTTATAAGTGCAATATATAAAAGTCTTTCAATGTGATCATTTACGAAAGTGTATTTATCAATAATGTAAGTAGTCAACTTTTATATCGACGGTTTCATAAAAATCTATAGGAAACATGTAATCGGTCTAAATTTTCGAATAAAAGAAATCTTATTTGTAATCTGGCATTTTCATTAATCTCCTGATTGTTAATAATACAAGTACCTTGTAGTTAAATATTATAATAATAAAGTACCTTACAAAACAAACATCAATGAAGTCCAATTATTTTACATTTATAATAAAAGTACCATAAAACAAACGGTAAGTACCTACACTTAAACATGAAATGCAACCAAGTTAATAAACAATCCACAAATCATTAATGTTTGCTGAAATTTATTAGAACATGCTTTTGAACGCCTTCGTCTGTCAAAAGGACCTGGCCCGGGGGGTCCGTAATAATGACTGTCAGGAGGTCTACTGGAATCTCTGTACCGTGCAAACTCATCATACGTCGGAATACGGCTTTTTGTGTCTGGAACCGGAGGTATCCCTGGTGTTTCCCGTCTGTTTCTTCTACAGCGTCCGTTTTAGTTTGTTCGGGTAAATTTACGTCTTCTGGTTGTAGTAAATCTGCTTGTTGTGGATTCTGCTCTGGTTCACTGGAATCTTCTTTAGATACTATTTCACTTTCCTCCGATTTTTGCTCCCCATCATCACTTTTTCTATCACTATTTGACCAAAAACGGTTCCATTTATCACGACCAAGTGGTACATCTTAGGATCCTCCGTTGAAAGGCATGTGAAATATGAATTTGATATTCGGTTTGACTTCACATTAGATGGCACTTTTCCTATGACTCTACTTGTATATCTTCGAAACAATAATGTGTAATTAGAATGAAAAAAGATCAGAAATAAAACCGTACTTAGTAGATAAATCATTGAAGTCATTTTCCTATTGAAATTGACATATATCTGTTCTTATGACATTACTTTCTTTAAAAAATTATATAGAAAGGCTATATTCTAATTTGAAATTTCCACAGAAATGGTGTTATTCCCTATAAGACTTCGTACCCGTTTGGTTCAACCTGTTAACCGCTGGGATTCTAGACACCGATTTACCAATAGGCTGAGTAGGCTGGAGCCTAGGGCGGCAGATTTAGAGGGGCGGCAAATTTAGCCTAAATATTTTTTTATCATACAGAAATAAAAAAACACACTTAGAATATAACGTATATACATTACGTCCGTAATCTACCAGCTGTCCACATTGCACCTCCTAAAGTGCGTTAATTTTCCGCTGTCGAAAAATATTAACAGATGTGGGACCCATCTTTTGTACGGAGAGTTTCGCATCCGCCGCGTCTCAGGAGTCGCATTTGCTTTCTCGCAATCAAATCCCGCTGAGGCGTCTGAGGCCAGGCTGATGTGGTGGAATGAATTATTCCCGACCTCCTCGTGACACCCCTGTTTTGCTAAAGAGCTGCCGCTGGGCAGTGATCTTCCCTGGGCGGTCTGGAAAACCGTATATAGACTGGGTGGGTGTTGGCCGGTGCCGTGAGAATCGGGTAAGATGGGGATATTCCAGAAGCAGTATATGCGACTGTAAAGCCCCTCATACAATGGAACACCTACTGTCTTGCCCGAACTGTCCATCTTCATGCGGTGCGGTTATTCGACGCTATTACGGTGAAGGAAAACATCGTGAGGAAACCTATGCACGCCTGCGATAAGATTCAAAGGTTATGCGTGAAGTCGGCCAATTCGCACTAGGCCCGCGAAGACGAGGCCGCTACCCCTAAAAGGTAGGCTTGTGCCCCTTCAGTAGGGTCGTTTAATGAGCTGTAGTAGTAATTCGCAACACATAAGTATTTAGTTATCTACAGTACAGAGTCGTTTACATAAGAATATTCAAAATTTATTAAGCGTGTTCGTAATCTACGAATAGAATAGGTATATTCACTGAACATTTAAGTTGCAAAAGTTTATAATTGAAACTGCTAACAAAACTGGGAATCCAAAATTACGGTAACATCCCAGACAGACGGTGTGCAGAATACCAATGAGTCTCCGACTAACGCCAAGATAAGGAAGTTGATCCGAAGACGCTACGTGCGACGCATATCACTAAACAAACAGACAGGCCAGTCCGTACCAGCTTCATTCCAAGAATTTCAAAATTTTTGAAATTTTAATACGACACTATATTAAGAGTGTCTTTTTTTAATACTAATCGAAATAAAAAATTGTTTTTTAGACATTTAACTGTTATCTCTTTTTAATTCCTATAATTTACTTTTGTATTACCTATGTAGGTATACGTTTCTATAAATAAATGAATATAGTGTATTTTTTAAGCAAATTATAATACGTAATGCTTGCTTGATTAAATCAATCGGTCCTGCTATATATTATTATGTCCATAATAATATATTGTGCCGGCGCAAGGTATGTAGTAAAAATTATAAGAGGCAAACGACCCTAAATAGACTACCAGGGGGATAACCGCCATCGCTTAAAACAGTATTACATTACTATAATGAATGGCACGTCAGTTTTTGTACCAGAAAAGGCGAAGTAATATTGTTGCAATACTGTTAAGAGATGACGGTAAGCTACCTTGCATTTCAATGAAGTGATCGTGATATCGTTTAATTTCCACCGGCCATATTTCACAAACTAAGTCCAAATAAAATATGTATTTTAATATTGCTGTGTAAAACTTAATTTTAAAGAAAAATTAAATGTCTTCTGTACTTAGGAATACTTGGACGCCCCGCCAAAGCGCCGGCTCACCCCGTATTTGGCTTCAATGTATGTTTTTCGCATTTAACGGGGAACACAGTTATCATAATGGCACTCCATATCAACAGAGTGGCCTTGCTAACTTTCAATCCCATCTCTTCAGGTGTATCCCGCCAGAAGATTACATATGAAATGGATGAAATATTTGCGTTAAAAAAAATTACGTTGATAAAAAAGTGTCAAACTTTAACGCCTACACATATTATCATCATCAACTGCCTATAACATCCCTTGCAGGGACCAGGCCTTCCCACACCCACCCCATGGTTTGGTGGGTGCTAACATAGATTTAAATATGGGTGATAACGACTACCCTCCTAAGATAGCCGGGTCCGACGGCTTAACAACCCTCCCGCCATTTCATGAACAAGAGGTTGTACATATTAGAGTATCTCCAATTACTTACAGTAGTTTTGTACCTATATAAGAATGTGAGAACTACCAAAATAATATCGTGTTACGTTACAACGAAACTTATAACGACTCCATAGTGCTTTGAGGTTAAGCACTACAGCCACCGTCAACGTCCACTGCTGAAAAATGCATCCTCCATACTTTGTATCTTATAGGTATCCGGACAGTCAACAAACGCGCTGGTTTAATTACCTATCCCAATATTTTTTCATCTAGGTATATATCAAGTGGACCCGTATCCAGAAACTCCTTTGCTACGTATATTATTAGGTAGGCTCAGATGCGGATCCCTAAAAAGTGTGATTTTGTGAGTACAAATAAATTGAAAAAATATAATATACATTATCTTAGTTTTAGCTGGCAACGAATTCCAGTCTAATGATGTCATTGGTTCGATATTCGCGACTCACTGCATCATTTTATTTTAGCATTGAAATTATGAAGCAGGTAATTTTATACGAAAAACAATTCTAAAAATACCTTAACCCGTATCTCCGAATTGACGGACCCACGTGCTTATTAGCTCCTTGACTTTTAAATAACATTGAAATTATTTAATTCCTTTTGAATGTTAATTAGTAAAATTATAGAATACGTTATAAATGTATGCGAATTTAGATACTGGTAGTTCTACTTTTAAGGCACTTCTTTAAACAAAAACAATGTACCTAATAATGGTGCAGCATACTTTTATCATTGTACTGATTCGGTAATTTTTCCTTAACAGATCGGTTTCATACAATATTTTCAGAACTAGTAAGAAGTTTATTTTATAAATAATAATGTGACTTTTAATCAGACACCCTACTCGATAGTAAGTGACTTCTATCTTCTAGAACTTATAAGTGATCCAAAAGTACGCTCAGTTTCTGTTTGATATAAAGACACGTCATATTATGTAATAATTACTCTACAAGTCATCCCCTTGAGTCTGAAACACAGCTGTACTAAACGCATAATTGTCAATGCTGGTTAAATAGTAAGGGAAAACGAAGCTCCAAGCAAAGAACCACATACACGGTCACCCATAGGTAAGATCAAAGTTAACATTCTTTTATATCTTACGAAGAAGTCTTTCACCAAAGCTTGAGAAAGTAAAAATAATACTATTTCTACTTTATGGTATAAGGTTGGCCTTGAAATACGGAAAATGATGTCCTAAGGAAGGTGACAAAATATTATAATTTCCTTTTTGTCTTTGGTCTCTTTGTAAGAAAAGATATGGTAATTTAAATATTTAGAGAACAAATAACATTTGTGCCCAATGTCGGTGACCTAGGCTATAACGTTACTATGTAATGACACAAAAGGGCCGGCAACGGATCCCTGCGACCTCAGCTGTTGCAAATGTCCACTGGCGGCGGTGACACTTTCCATCAGGTGACCACATGCTCGTTTGCCTCCCTATGTTATAAAAAAAAACTCAATACAAATTAGCTAAATAGGTAATAACATAGCTTAATACAATTTTTTAGTGTTAAATCAAAAACAACAAGCTAACTTCGGATTAGTTAATTACGCAATACGGGTGCAATTAAAGGATTACAAAATACTGAGAAAATAGGATACAAGCAAATTCCCTGGAAGGCAGGACGTGAATGGATTGGCCTTTTGCTATCATCAGGCTTAATTGAAACCCTACTCAGGCAATAATAAACCTGGTTCAAAGGACCGCTAATAAACAGCTAATTAGTTACAGTGCATTCCTTAATCTTTTTGTTAGTCCGCATAGGAGTTAATGGTTAAGTATAGGAAGGTATAGGTATAATTAATTCCTATGTCAATAGAATTCAAACGAGAATACCTGATTGTAATAATAGTACATAATTAGTAGGTATACATGATATTGTGTAGAACACATTACAAAATATATAACTTTATTAGCAAAGCTACATAAAAGATACAGACTTTAGTTCTAGTTCCTAGTATCGATTAATGTAATTTCAAATGATAGTTAGTGTATTAAATAAATATTTAAGCCGTGCATTTTACGGTAGATAATTAATATACATCAGTGATTATCATAAACAAAGTGAGATCACAGTTTGTAATTGTAATTTATTTCTTACAAGTATACAACTTACATACATAATAATAACTAAACATTTCAATTTACGCAACAAATACTAAAGATAATGGTAATCCATTCTCGAAAGTTCAATAGTTTTGTGCGAAATGTCATGTAGAAAATTCTCGACTGTGTCATAGAGTGACTTGTTTTGTCCATAAACACTATTATGGTACTTGTGATTAGTATCCGTTCGATTTATGGCCGTACTCTGTAGTAATATAATTTAAGTGTCCGTGTGTTACGTTACTGGAATGCATATAACATTTCGAAGATGGCACATGAAGTTACTAAAGAAGTCATAATTTTACATCTCTAAATTAGAAATAAATATTCACCAACGTTCATACAACACCATCTAACCCCAAACTAAGTATTGTAGCCTGAATGGTAACTAAACAACTGATAAATAGATAGGTAGGTATCTATCCACATTTTACTTTTTTTTTTTTTTTGTATAAAACCTCGTGTACCTATGATTTATAGCGAATAAATGGCATTTCATTTCATTTTATTTATATTAAATACATTTTATTTATAAATACATACAAATGATACATTGAGACACCCAGACCAATACAAACAGACATATTAATGTACCCAAATGTTTGTTCTTCCAGGGGATCGCATCCGGTACCCTTGGTATAATACCCAACGTCCATTAGGTACCCCAATTGAGTCATCAAAGACAGTTCAAAAACGGAATAAATAAACAATAACTCGTTGTAATACTATTATGTGTTAACTTGACTGGACCTAGTTTATTTAAATATACATGTATATAACTCAAAGGTGACTGACTGACTGACATAGTGATCTATCAACGCACAGTCACTGGATGGATCAGGCTGACATTTGGCATTCAGGTAGATTTTATGACGTAGGCATCCGCAAAGAAAGTATTTTGATTAAGAATTAATCAATAGTGAATAAAATACGGATGAAATTTTGACAATTTTAAACCGATCGGGCTGAGACTTTGCACGCATAAACTATGACGTAGGTATCCCCTAAGATAGGATTTTGATAAATTCCACCGCTAAGGGGATGAAAAATAGTACTTCTTAACGCGAGCGATGCCGCGAGCAAAAGCTAGTTTTTACATAAACTGCTTAGCTATTTTATGGTGTAAATCTTACCTACCACAAGGTTTCAATTTTATATCTTCTGTAAACTACGGTCACGAACCCCTTGCGATGTGGTTTGATTATATCCGACAAGTAAAGAGGCACGTTTATGTAAATTAACCAATAAATGATAGTTTATTGCTAAATTCGGGTACATCTACAAATCACTTCAAAAGGTCTCCGTCACAGTAACACCGTCTTCGAATAGACATATACAGACATAATATATTATATACCTATACGAATCTGTGACTTGAAACACCTTTCACAATGGTGGAGCTAATCACAGAACGTGTCTGGACATAAGCAGCCTGAACTAGAAACATGTTAACAATGCACCAGATTAACGCCTATATTGTCCACGAAAATACCCTGACTGAAGTTGTCTAGTGAGGCAATAGATGAATAAAACCAATGCAATCTCAACGTGTTACATAACTTTAAAGTTCAAATGTTTACTATCAATGTGAGATCACTGGTTTGAATATATGGTAATTTAGTAGTATCCTAATAATATATATGATTGAATTCCAAAATCAAGAAGTTTAATGAAGTCACATTAAACGTCTTGATTCGTCAAAACTTTAAATTAAGGGTTACTATAAATATTACCTAAACTAACATAGGGGAAAGATACAGCAAATCAAAGAATACTTTAAGATAATTAATACGACATCACAATATTTTGCAATGTTGTGTGCCTAAATAGAAGTTTAATGAAGGACGCGAATTCAAAACATAAATAATTTAAAAATAAACAAAAACCCTGATTGCTAAAAATACTTACTTAAAAGGAAAAACAAGCTCTACCATATACCTAGAGCATGCAGGTGCAACAACTAATGACAACAATATTTATTTCAATAATTAAACTACATATACTAGCCTACTACTAGGTGCATCTATGTAGTCAAGTCTCGAAAAGGTATTTAAGATTTGTTTGTCTCGCGCCTGCAATACTATGAAAAGTATCTCCAGAAAACGTCTTCCAATAGATTTTCTACTATGTTTCGATTCGCCACAGTTGACCGAATAAGAGATTTCAAATGACATTTCAAACCCAATACGTACTTGACTGAATTGCGCTTCCTCATATCCAGTCTCTGCATACGACCTCTATGGATCATTTCATCACTTTCACACAACCGTACGACGTTACGTTAGGCCAGGTCACTCCCTGATGTAACGTAGGCGCGGCAGATGAGCTGGTTGCGCCACCGGTCTGTCCCCAAGGTCAGACTCTGAGTCCACCTGCCACGCAGATCAGTACCACACTGAAGCTTCTCGTGAACACAGGTTCACACAACAGTGATGAAGGCTTTCGTGATTTTTCGTGCGTGTGCGCAGTTGGTAAGTGATTTATTTATATTGGCCTAAAACAGAGAAGTAGCAGATAATAGTTAACTGTGAATAATTCGTAAAGGGTAGACCAGAAATATTGTGCTTAATATTGATTTTGGATTTAGAAATATAATATTTGTAATAAAATATAAAATATCTTATTACCTAATTTCTTTGTGTAAATTTAAAGCAAAGGATCGACTGCAAAGATAGGCAAATAATTTTAAATGCGCAATTCTTAACTGTCTCAAGCAATCTTTTATGAGAAGAATTTCATAAATAAAATTACTCTACTATACATGTAATTGTCGTTTGTTTTCAACCTTATACGATACAGTCCTATTTTGAGTGTCATTCGGCATATCCAGCTCTAAATAAATAATTTTCTTAAGAAATAACCACATAAATAATGGTAATACAACATTGTAAAAGTTATATGATTGTAGGTAACTAATACTCGTAGTACAATCGTAGTAGTAAAAGTTAAAACATGTATTTAAATTACTTTAATAAAAAAAGTAACTTAAATCGTTATCATATTATTTTATGACAAAACAAAATGATATATTTAAGTCGTGCATATATTGCAATATCACTTTAGTATTTTTAGTAAAATTTTTGGATAGTTAAATAAAAGCAAACATAAATGCTTTTATTTAACTATCCAAAAATTTTATATTTAACAAATTTACACCTACAACATATTTGGTTTATTTTTATTTCTTTAGCATCTTATACTGTCTAATTAAAACAAATTAATGCTTCTTAATTAGCTCTAAGCACGCATCAGTCGTCCTGAACAATAGAGCCCGTCTAACACAACGCAAGATTAACGTGATTAATTGCGTAATTGAAAACTTGACACTGAAAAATGGAGGTCCTCATTCGCTTTTAAGTTTGAATGCGCCTAATAAACGTTTAGATGTCTTGTGACCTTACCGTTAATTGGTGTAATGATAAAGAAATTCTAACATGTATGTGCTTACATATACATATAAATGTCTACAACATCTGAACTGTATGTCAATGACAATGAGAAAACACAAATTATTTTTAGGGTTTTAATCGATCAGCCAGCCTTTAACTAGGCACTATAGGGCACGGGCTTCAGACATAGCATGTTTATGTGAATTGATTAGCCTGTCAAGCGGCCCCAAAGAAGATTAGCGGGTTTTAACGACTACTATGTACGATCTTTAAAATCCTTTGATTTCAAATTTATCAAATTATCGGCACGATAAAACAAATTCTATGTCTTGAATTATTGATTTATTTAAACAAGCTTCGCACGAAATATTTGTGATATCAGAGGTCGCAAACATGTAGAGTTATTTATGTACATACACTGCTTACCTCAAAATATGTAGCGGTCAATTTCGTGAGCAAATGAGTTCCCTTGATTTATTGAATAAAAAAGTTGTATCTATCTCTGAGAATTAATTTCTTAATTATGAGATTATAATGGCCAATCCCCTAGTAAACATTGGATATGCCGTAAAATGTCGGAAAATTCTATTTTATTATCAAAATTTTGGTGCAAATACAGAAATTACTCTACCTATTCGAACCACTGACGATAATACTTTATATTTGCTTAATGAAACGCGATTTATGTTGAGAATTATGTAAAATTGTTTATCAATTATGTAAAATTTCGATTTATTCAACCAGCGTACGCGCAATTCGGCTCGTCCTTCGGACAATTCGGCCAGACTCCCGCGCGTAATCAACAAAACTTCGTAAGAAACCAACAAAACGCAGCCAGGAACCAACAGAACGCGTACAACAACCAACAGAACGCGTACAACAACCAACAGAATGCGTACAACAACCAACAACAACAACAACAGAGGGTCGCAAGTGCCGGTTCCTGCAAGGAAAGTAACGAAAGGTACCCAGTTCCTGGAAGCTGCGACCGATATGTCGAGTGCATAGTAAGTTGTATTTGTAACACTGTAAAAGAGTAATTCATTTTAAGGAGCTCAGAATCAACTTCCTTTCATGCAATTAGGTGGAGTCTGCAATATCTTAAACGAACAAGGATTTTTTTCCCGTGACTGGGATGCGAACTCACAACCCCTACAACATGCAGCGATCTACATCAAACCATTAACCATGGCGTCAAAAGTTAAATGTATCCTATTTAATCGGACAAATGGTATTTCATAGTCCCGGCTGGTAAGCTCGCTTTTATCCCTAACACTCATTGGTGTGGACTCCCGATTTGGAGGTGCAAGTTCCAATGTATTTTTGAAACTATATGTACGTTTATCCGATGCTCTTACGGTGAAGGAAAACATCAGGAGGAAACCTGTGGACGCCTACGTAGAGATTTAAGGGTTGTGCGTGAAATCGGCCAATCCTCACTGGGCCCGCGTGGGCGGCCAAGGCCAAACACCCTATACGAGTAGGCTCCTGCCCCTTTGTAGGAAAGTTTGTGCGCTTATGATACTGATGTATGTGTGTGAGAGTGTGTGTTTTGAGTTTGAAATTTATTATTTCAATATTTTCTCAGAATGGGACGGCCGAAGAGAAACTGTGCCCAGATGGTCTCCGATTCAACCCCAACGTGAACTTCAACGTATACCCCTGCCAGTACCCCAATGACGTACAGTGCCTTGAACGCTCAGCTTTACGTGAGTACAATACCAATTGGTTCAATAGGGTGACCAAATTGACGATTGAATTAGTAACAACCCGGAATAGTACATTGTTACCTCATACTTCTAAAGAGATTTTAGGTTTTAAAATGGTCAGTAGGTAACATAATGTTCGAGTCAGAGTGCATTTTAGTACCTATGTAATAATAAAATATACACAATCCACTAATGTATGATGTATCTACACCTAGAATAGGCCTCAAGTGACTATAATCGTCTTTTAGAAGTTCAAAGATATACATTATAGTAAATAGATGAAACGGTACTTCTGTTGATTATGTCAAATTTTTAAAAAATAATACATAACATACTACTGGTATTTCCAAATTTAAAAGCTTAATTTTAACGGTAAAAGGCGCGCTTTTTTTTGTGAAAAACATTACATGATATTTAAAAATATTTGATTGTATTTTGACAATAATATACTCAAAACCACCTAGACTATTACAAGAACACGTCATATTTATGGTCCTGTATTAGTTGGACACCCTTTCGAAATATAGGTATACTTCAACGAGATAACCAACACTCACAGTGTCTGTCGTAATAATTCACGGCCCCTTGTGTTTGACAAGGAATTTTTAAACGGGTGAGTCAAGCATATTGAGAAAATCATGTATTCACCACAGAATCCTTGTCCAGGATGTTGATATCATCTCTTATTTCAACTTGACGCTTTTTACATGTTGCCTATGTGGTATAAAAACTGGTTTTTGCACAGACTTGTTGTGTTTTGCATTTATTTGTATTAACACTAACATCTCTCGTTTGCCTTCAACAATCAAAGAGGCGTTAGGTATGCTTAGTATCTTTAGCTAACCTTTGAGTTGTACCTACTTAACATTTGATTTTCTGTCAACAGTTATTATACGTATTATTATTATATAATGCTTCAACTTCATGAGGAGAGTATTATAGTTAACGCAAATAGCTATTTTAAGTTCCAATATTTTTTCCCCACAGAGCCTCCTCAGCCGACGGACGATTGCCCCAACCAGTTCGGATACTTCCGTCTGGGTGACGCCAGGAATTGCAGCTACTTCAGGAACTGCGTGAACGGGGTCGGCTACGACTTCAACTGCCCCGAGGGTCTGGCTTGGAACCCTGATACCTACCGCTGCGACTGGCCCGATGAGGTCCCCGAGTGCGATGCTGAAGGTGAGCAATTAAGATAAGTTTAGTTTTAGTTTTATGTCGTTACAAAGATTTCTACTTAGTTCTAAAACTGAAATAACCTTTTTAAAGTAACTAAAGACTTATTCATTGTTATAATTTTACTAATAACATAACTTGCGCGTTGGTGGCTCATTGTGTAGAATATTTCCTTGCTTTCTGAAGGGTGCAGGTTCAAAAACCGACACGTACCAATGTATTTTCTGATTTATATTTGCGTTTATCCGACGCTCTTGCGGTGAACTAAAACATCGTAAGGAAACCTGCGCACACCTACGGAGAGATTCAAAAGTTGTGCGTTAATCGCACTGGGCCCGCGGCGACGACTAGATACACCTATACACCCTTTTCGGCTCGGTGGGCTTGATTTGTCATCTTAAAATCTATAGTTATTATTTGTAAAAGGTAGAGAACTCTGCACCCCCAATCAGATGGCCCACTTTTTTATTTAAATACATAGCATCACACTGGGTTAAGTTACTTTTATTTTCCGAACAAGAAATTGCGTTTTTTTACCAGACCATGCCTGAAACCAAATTACTGTACTTACAAGTCGTCGTCGTCGTCCATATTAATAAATGTATTTTGGCAATTTATATTATTTTGTGATGCATTTTATATTGACTTTTCATGCGACAAATTTACTTTCAGCTTTCCTCGGCTTCCGGTGTCCTGAGATTCCGATTTCCAAAGAGCTGGGGGCCCCAGCTGGATACAGATTTTACCGGTAAGTCCTTAACATAGTTATTGATTTTGATCCCCCAATGTAATCTTTATAACTACCCTCGGTGGATCATTTTTTTACTATTAACCATTACATAAAGCGTACCTTCTACGTAATTAAAAAATGAGAAAGTCATTAACAATTGACATTTAGCCAGAATATATAACCTTTGACCTCCATGACATTAAAATAAGATAAATTACAGCCCACATTTCATTTAATAAAAGCTGTAGCTAATGACGAGTTTATCACCCATTTGTACATTATTATTCGTGATTCACATACTTGAGTAAACTGGTTACCAAACGGCAAGCGGTCATCGGTGCTAAATGTCAGCAGATGAGCGGCGACCTTCAGGTAACCTCGTTATTAGAATACCAGTGATTTCCTAACCTGACCCCGTATATGGAGTTTGTGCGATATTATTGTAAACACATCCTTCTTCTTAAATAGATTACGATCTGACTTTATCTTTTAATACAAAAGACGTTTAAGAAGGATGAATAAGCTTTTTCGAGATCATGTTTGTTTCACTTAAATAAGCTGCGTCCGTTTTTTAAAAATATGATGAACTCATAGGCAGCGAATACCATAATATTCGCAAAGCTAAGAAAGAATGTTGAATACTCGATAGAGCAAAACTTACAACCGCAGAATTAATAAAAACAGGAATCCTGTGCTAACAGCTAAAAAATATACCCGTTCCCATTCTTCTTAGAACTTAATGTGTATGAACTAAAATTTAATAAACTTTTTATAAATTTTTAAATAATATTTTTATTTGCACTTTCATTTTGGAGTAATGACATCACTCCAAACATGTTTTTAAATGAGGTAACAAAACCACACACATCATCATGACATAATATATATATGTATATATAACTTCAAAAATTATTACATATTATAAGGTTATGACTGCCAGTATGTTATGTGGAAACTCATAAATGGAAATGCCAACTTACCTATGTTTAGAATCATACCATTATGTGCATGACACAACTTACCTATAAATAAATGGTAAATGTGATGATGACTGATGAGCCAACGTGATAATTACGACAAGACAATTTTATTCAAAGTTGTGATTGTTCAAAATATACTTTTTATGAAATACGTAATAACTCAACGGATAAGGTTAAGTAAGTAAATATTATTGAAAATACTAAATTTTGCGACTCATTCAATAAAACTGATGATTTTGAAAATAAAAAAAAATCCAAAACTACTTTCACTTCAATATCATTTCTTGTAATATTAATACATTTATTGAAAACCTGCAAGTAATATTCGACATGCATACACCCTACAGGGGTAGGCTCGTGGCCCTCGGTGGGGACGTTTAATGAGCTGATGATGATGATGAAGTGAAATTCTCTTCCTTAGACCTAAATTAAACACATTGTTTTTTAACCATTTCAATTCAATGATTAAATTTGCCATCAACACAATAACTCAACTAAAATTCATATTTTTTACTAGACTGGCAAGAAATTTAAATTATATCTGGGGGCACGGCAGTGCCCCCGCCAAGTCGAGCGCGAAGCAAACACTGCCGTACCATCCTTTACAGGATCCATTTCGCCGCATTTTCAGGCCCCGATTTGAGAACCTTTGGATAATACCAGAGCGCTGAAATTTTCGTCATCTAGTAAGATATAATAACTTACTTTAAATCCAAAATTTAGTTCCGACGTTAAGCGAAAGCAAAGTTTTGCATCTTCGACAGACACTCACTCACTCACTCATGATCATCAAAATAGAACTAGTACTTCCCATTAACTCAGAAAGCTGAAATTCGGTACAGAGTTAGGGTTTAATGGCTACATAAAGGGAAAACTATGAAAACTTCGAAAATCGAAGATCTGGAGTACCTGGTGACCTGCATAGATAACAATCATCAAAATAGAACTAGTACTTCCCATTAACTCAGAAAGCTGAAATTTGGTACAGAGTCAGGGTTTAATGGTTACATAAAGGGAAAACTATAATAACTTGGATAATCGAAGATCTGGAGTACCTGGTGACCCTGCTTAGATAACAAAAGAGCCCAGCCAAACTATAAGAGATTGACATACCGCCTTTAAACAATTATATTTAACATGGTGGCCGCTTCATCCGATGTCAAAAATCGGGGGCACGGTAGTGCCCCGCCAATTGAGCGCGCTAGACCAATACAAACAGACATGTTGGTGCACACAAATAATTGTAGGTACTGCCCGGGATCGAACCCGGAACCTTGGTGTAGTAGCCGACGTTTCAACCATTACAACCCAATGGGTCGTCTAATATCCTTCAAGTTTCTACAAAAAGAAGTAAAATCCACCAAAAACATTCTGTAAAAAATCTAGCCAAGTCTCGATGGAGCTGCTTGATTATCTCAAAAAAGTAATGAAATCAAGACAAAACGTGCCAAGTCTAGCTGCTAGACTTGGCACGTCTTTGTCTTGATTTCATTACTTTTTAGAGATAATCAAGCTCCATCGAGACTTGGCTAGATTTTTACAGAATGTTTTTGGTGGGATAACAATTTGCTTTTATACTCTAGGAATCTTATAACATAACATCAGCAAAAGTAAATAACATTGCATATTAACTGTATTGGTCGCAATAACATTCCAATAACTGTTAAATATTAATTACTCAACGGGAATCAATGGTCAGCATATTTAGCTAAAAATAATTATATTAATTACATTCCAGTCGCTTATTTAGTACTTAACTAATTTGTAGTCGTTATGTTAATGTGAATATATATTGAGTTCGGCAGGTCAATTATTTATTAAGTTCTTTAATATTTGGTTATTGATAAGATTATTTCCACGGAAATAGAAAGAAACAAAAACCATTTAATAAAGCTGTGAAATATTGACTCCGTCAATAAAAGTTTAGACTAAATAAACTCACCTGTTTAATTCAAACTGATTAAACATAGCTCGCCGGATCAGCTAGTTAAAATGGCAGTGGGCTGGTCAGGTATGTCGCAGAACCGATGACCGTTGGAGCAGATGAGTTCTGGAGTGGAGCCCTCGTCTCGGCAAGCGTAGCGTAGGACGCCCTCCGGCCCGATGGACCGACGACTTGCGAAAGATCGCCGAATAAGAAAAGCGGAGGACCGGGATGTCTGGCGCAAAATTGGGGAGGCCTATGTCCAGCGGTGGACTGCGATAGGTTGAATAGAAAGCGGGCTGTTCTAATCCAACATTAAAACGCTAGGTAGCTGGCTGAAATTTTTAAACATGACATAATTATAATTAAATTAAAATAAATACAATAATGCTCAAATAAAAGTGGGATTATTGTGAATCAATGTTTATACTCGTAGAATATTTGATTCAATGTAGGTGATCGCACTCACTCCGTTACATATTTATCGTACGACTAATTACGTGATGGTAATTTGGGAAAGTGGCCATTAATTGTAATTATTTTATCAAACACTGTATTGTTTCAGATCTGAAAGCAACTGTCAGAAATATTTCATATGTATTGAGGGGCGACCTCGCGCTCTAGCCTGCGGTGGAGACTCCGCCTTCGACGAGCTCAGTTCCACCTGCGTGTCTGCTGACGAAGTGTCAGCTTGCCCCAAGGAACTCCGCGATTCTGCTGCCAGAGCCAGGGCAGAAGAGAAGGAACTTCTCGCTAAGGAGTTAGCGCTTAACTCCTTGACGCCTCAGCAGAAGAGAAGAGTATTAGTCGTCAAACATAGTTTTACAATAATATTGCCACCTAAACTAAGTAATGTGATCGTTAGCACATTTTAGTCATTAATTACATAATGTTATTATTTACCATATCAGCCAACAGTTACCACGGTGCCAAATGTGATGTCAACAATACTTACTTACTTTATCTATTTATGATTTATTAAACATCATGAATGTTAATGAAAAGTTAAACAACCTTAAATCAAAACTTATACAACCTTAATCGTTTTTAAAGATCTATTCATAACGTGTTAATGCAGAATACCCTTATTATACTATTTTTCATAATGTAAGAAACTATAACAAAATTAACATCAATGTGATACGAGTATATTTAAGCTCTGTTTTATGATATTTGTTTTCTAGGATACGAATTGTGAATGTTCGTATCCTAGCTTGTTTGAAAAAATAAATCAATGTTGGTCATAATTTTCGTTTTAATCACTTAACCGCAAATAATTTCATATATTCTAATGATTAATTACTAATAAAGACCTAAAGAATTTGTGTCTTGA
This sequence comes from Leucinodes orbonalis, assembly GCA_019425675.1. Taxonomy (NCBI): domain Eukaryota; kingdom Metazoa; phylum Arthropoda; class Insecta; order Lepidoptera; family Crambidae; genus Leucinodes; species Leucinodes orbonalis. The sequence goes on from PQWD01010277.1 coordinate 94,863, forward strand.
TGACAATCATAAGTATAAATGCATTTGCAATGTTCGTCAATTATCATTTCCAAAATAGGGAACAACGGCGCATATTCTTAAAATATCATAAACAAAATGTTCCGGATTATTTGTGTTACTGTAGTACTTTTCGCTGCATGTAAGTATGATTTGTCATTTTAATTGTATCTGAATACAACCAAAATTAAATATAAGTCTTTTTCTCAATTAAATCCGTTTAAAAATTGACATGCATGAACTACGAGTAGTAATAATAGCCCATAAAACATTAGTATAATATCAAAATATATTTTTTTAGGTTTAAGATACCAGTACGCATCTTAAGCATTTCATTTATTTCCTTTATTAAGCTTGCAATCAATTCCAATAAATAGTGTCTTCAATAGTAGTGTGTCTCAGCTCGGATAGGTATTTACAGAACTGAATACATTTCTTTGAACTTGAACATCATGAATTAACATAACTAAGTAAAATAGTGTTAAATATAAGCTTTTGTATTAAAGGATTTTATTTATTCAATTGGATATTTGATATATCCAATTGAATAAAGAATTGACATCGTAACCATACCTAATAACAGGCAATGGCCAAGCGGAAGAAGAGACTGTAACTCGAAACCCCATCTGCAAGACCAGAAACGGCTATTACAGCATAGAAAACAACTGCGACGCTTATATTGAATGTCGGGTACGTATCATTGTTACTGACACAAACATGTGATGTCGGATTTTAAGATATATCGTCACCACCCTTACGCTGAAGTGGCTTAGGTACAAAACATTCACTTGAGAACAAGGTGCTCTCAAAACAAATCTAACTTTTTATATTATCTTCAACCTGCTTCCCAAGGTTAAACCCTACACGATCGGCGGTAGGCCCTCACTCAGTCCAACAACTGTTCACTGGCTAGTAAAGTGTTATATATACAGGGTGTTTGGCGCATGAACCGACAGGATTTTAGTGGGTTGGAAGGATCTTACGCTCTTTTCCCCGATAGACGCAGTGTCTTAAGGTTCACGGTAGTTGCGATATGACTTATTTATTATTGTCTTTATTCATGCTTTTAAATCGTCATAACTTTTTATTTGTTGTTGCAATATCGTAAGATGACTTGTCCTTGTATTCGGTAATGTATTCTTATTGTAGTAGCGTAAGACTTGCATGTCATGCAGGGATCTCGGGATAATATTTGTACACCCATCCGCGTATATTGTCCAAATGCCCTTCTTGCCACAAATCAAGTCTAATGATCCTTATTCTACGGCCAAGCAATGCACTGTGTTGCTAACATAAAACTTTGATATTGGCATTTCATAGGACTTTATGGCAAAGAATATGCAGTGCCCTGACGGTCTCCACTACGACCCGGATGCGCAGTGGCCAGCTTACCCCTGTGGTTACCCCATGGATGTGACGTGCCAAGGACGTGGGGCACCTCGTAAGTATATTTATTTGAGCATCATACCATATAGGTCATACAATATAGGTTGCATGGGAAATGTCATCAGTTTCTCACACCATTACAACAATGCGTAAAATTATGCACCATTATAATAATACGTTTGACGTATCTATATTTTGGGGTACATTATCAACATCATCAGCCTATATCCCACTGCAGGTATAGGCCTACCCACAGAGAATTTGGGTTATAACCTGCCACGCGGGGCCCTTTCAGATTGATGGGTGTGAACGACTACTATACAAAGAAAGTCACCGGGCTTAATGTGCCTTCGGAAGCACTGAGAGACTCATGATAATATTTTTCGCCCAAATTGGCTTAAATTGGCCATCATATCCGAGATATTATGTAAGGATTAAAATTTCTGTCTCTGATATAAATTAGTGACAAAATGGACAGTGAAATTATATATCGATTAAAGATAAATGGACATTAAAGTTATTAATTGCCGTCATTTTATATCAGGCAAAAATGGTTCATTTTTGTTTACTGTCATGATACCTCAAGTCCTCAACATTTTCTTACAGAGCCAGCCAACCCTACCGCTGACTGCCCCCACCAATACGGTTTCTACCAGTCCCCACTGGCCACACCCGAACAGTGTGGTTTGTATCGAATGTGCGTAGAAGGCCTGGCAATCGAGATGAGCTGCCCCCCAGGGCTGGCATTCAACCCGACGCATGCGCGGTGCGACTGGCCCGACCTAGTGCCGACTTGCAAAGCTGATGGTACGATATCAAATACTTCATCTTTCTCTTATCACGTATTTACATACGATCAAATTAATAGCGATCAGCTTACAGCAGTGTCAAAATTTAATATATTGGTCGCTGATGACTTTCATCATCTTCTCTGGGTTAGTGTAGAAACTGAACAGTTTACCCCAAGTTTTACAAAACATAAGTGGAAGCTTATGTAATGAGGTAAGAGATCCCGCTATATACGTGATGTCTGTAGTCTTAGATTGGAGCAGGAGCTGAGCAAGTTCTCCCATATTGTTCACTGGCTATTAAAGTTATTTATACCCTCCGCTCCGGTATCAGACTGTTTAGAGTTGCTATTTCTTTACAGCATTCCTTGGGTTCAAGTGTCCTGCTGATCCTCTTGACGCAAGTGGGAAGCCTATTGAGGGAACTTTGAACTACAAGTAAGTATATTTTTTTAATAAGCACACCTTAATCTGTCTCAATAATCAACACTTCAGTATCATGCAATAATGAAAGCTACAATAAAATGAGAATAAGAGTCGCTTTTGAACACCTAGGTGTTTAAAATAATGTCAAGTTGTCGAAGGACAAGTGGGTTTACGGTACGAAACCACTCAGTAGTGGAAATAAACGGGGTCCAGAAAGTGATATAACGGCTGTTCGAGTAATTGTCAAATCATTATCAAATCTTAATGGCCCCCATCCTACATCTTTCTGAGCACAAATTAACTTCTTTTTAAGATATTTGGTGGTATTTTGTTATTGGACGCATCAAACTAAAGCTTTACGAGGCACAGAATCTACATTATCTTATAATAGTATGGTACCTTGTTAAAGCACATCAATTCGCCAATTTAGGCCCACGTGGTGGGTAATGGCCCAATCTATGCTTGCTAAACAGTGTAGTAAGAACCATGCGCTGCAGTGGGACGTTAAGGACTGTGATGAAGATGATGCTGATTAAAATATGCATATAACATTAAAAACCTGCAATTAACTATGTAACCATCAGTTCTTATCTTGGTAATTCATTCCAGATACGAGGGCAACTGCTACGCCTTCTTCTCGTGCAGCAATGGGAGCGCTCGTCTCTTGATGTGTGACACAGGGTATGCCTTCAACGCTGAGATAGGCAAATGCGATAACGCCGACAATGTCAAGTGTGATCATGTGGAGACAGAGCAAAATCAATAAATCTACGTGTGGCCTACATAACTAGTATAAAATCATATCTATAAAGGCTGAAAACCGATCTAGCTTAAAATGCGTAGGCTGGTGGACTGATATCAGATAAGCCAAAGTTCAAACTTCACACATAATTTATTATACCTGACAGTAGGTAAACAATTATGATAGAATAAAAATGACTTTTAAAAACAACAAATGGATTTTATTGATACAATATTCCATGTAACAAGCTAATAGCCATAAACCTAGAAAGATCATTCCGCATCCTTAAATTAAAACAGCTTAAATATAGCTTGTGTATTGTGTATTTATATAGTTATTGTTCTTTTGAGGGTCACAGTTCAAGTGTGAGCGAGTGTTGGTTTGTTACTTCTTCACGTCTAAATGGCTATGTACCTATAGAAACAGCCAGACCAAGACAAGACATTTTGAATTGTTCATGCAAACAAATATTGGTACTGTCCGTGTATTTAACTAGGATTCCTTGGTATAATAGCCAACCTCTCAACGAATATACCACGTGGGTCGTCAAACTATGTACTCGTACTTTTCATTTTTTTAGCTATCATCGGTGTTGTCATTTACTGGCAACTACCCATGGACGTAACAAGTAATATACCTAAAATTTTAATTTTTATGTCCATGCCTTATGATAGAAAATTTACAAATTGGTGTTAAAGGTACAAAAGTCACCAATAGCGATACCATTTCAAAACTAAAAAATATCATTCATTAAAAAAAAACATTAAATACAAATATCAGAATTAGTGCCTCTGCGATACTGCTCCAATTGTAAATCTTGCGTATAATTATATTTTTGATGTTTTACGATTCCTATCAGAGAAAATAATTTAACAATAGACAGTGTACTTTAACGTGGTAAACCGCAAAGATATTCTAGAGATAAAAGTGATTTCTAATTGAGCTATCAGATTTTGATGACAAATGATATTAAAAGAGAACATAATCGATAACAACACTATATAAAATACAAAAAAAAAAAATACTACCAGTACATTAGTTACAGTGCAACTGAATTTGATACCTTAGTATATATAAAATAATAAAATCAAAAATGTTATGGGTCGGTATATTATTTTGTATTGTGCTTATGTCGAATGGTAAGGAAAAATGTATCCTATACTAACTATTACGTTCATTTTAATGGCTGTCTTGTATGATTTATCACTACCCATGCATTGTTATCTTACATTTATAGAACTACTTGCGGATGGTTATATTGGGAATAACCGAAACTGGAATTTACAACGTACACCGATTAATGGCTACTCAAACTCGGTCTCGAATCCAGTGCACTCTATTCCTAAGCCGTTGCCAGAACCGATTGAACTAGGAGACACAGAAGTTCCTACGGAAATCACAAACCCACCAACTGAAATTACGCCTCCAAAAGATACTAGCACTGGAAATCTTCCACAACGGTTGAACCTTCAAAGACAACCACTAAGAGAATGGAAACCTCTTGTTGAAGCCACTACCGAACCAGTTGCAGTTGTACCTGGGCCATTTCAAACTGAACCAGCTTATAAGACATCTTCACTGAATACCTTGGGAGAAAACAGCTTAGATGATATTGAAGTATTTGCGAGCGAATCACAACCACTGCCTTCTAGAACCACGATTATTGACGAAAGCTATTTGCTACAGCAAAAACCTGCTGCTATTGTAGACGATAGTGTTATTGCAACAAAACCTGAAGAAATTGAAAACTCGGCGCTTTTAAACGACGTGTCGCCAGTTGAACCAAACACAAAATTACCTCAACAATCATCTGTTGACTCTGACCAAATAGAAATAGTCACCGAACCTTTCATTCCTGAGACCCCTGTTGTGGTACTACAATCATCTGTTGACTCTGACCCGATAGAAATAGTCACCGAATCTGTCATTCCTGAGACTCCTGCTGTAATATCACAATCATCTGTTGACTCTGACCGAATAGAAATAGTCACCGAATTTGTTATTCCTGAGAATTCTGTTGTGGTACCAGGTGATCAGCAAATTATTGATGAGAGTGTTATACAAGATGAAGAAATAACTCTACAAAAAGTTACAAATAAACCAGTGCAAGTTTCAACTGTAAATGGACGTGGGTTAGGACGTTTGCTAAATGCACGACCAGTAAATTTTAAGCCAGTTCAAATGTCGTACAGTAAACCGACAATGACGAAGTCTGTAATGCCTCAGAGGATAATATCCTTGCCATCTCTCAAACCAAACCCTCCAGCTTCTCTAAATCAACAGATTGAAACAGAAATTCCTTCTAAAGTGCTAATATCGAAACCAACACCAAACACAAAACCATCATTCAATGGCAAAACATTAAATACGATTAGAAAAGAAATTGATTCAGAATTAATGCCTCTACAATTGCAAGACTTTAATTGTGAACAACACGATGCTTTCTAGTTTACCAAATGAGTGTGATACATATGTTGAATGCAAGGTAATTTATTACATACTTTCTTTACTTATATCTGACCCCAAGTTACTCCGAATATACATGTGATGCATAAAACAAACGCGGGTTGAGGGACCAACACAGTTGATGAACTAAAACTAAAGATCATCACAGTCATTGAGGGTAAAAGAAATGAGTATTAAAGCCTATTTTCTCTTGTTTTTCTGCATTTCCCTAAAAAATAAGTTTTAATTATTGTTTTCAGGCATTTACAGCATTTAAGTACACATGCCCCGATGGCCTACACTTCAATCCGAAAGCAGTTTGGCCAGAATATCCCTGTGCTTATCCTTCAGAGGTGAAATGCGATAGCAATACAGTCAAACGTAAGTGAATTAAAAACTTGGAAAAGGTTTTTTCCATATCATAAGTGAACGGGACGATCAGCTCGTCATTGGTGGTAAGTGATACGCCTGACCAGATGATGGGTCTGGTCAGGAGGCTAGGTAGTCGTTATTTTCGATTCACACTGCCCTGCGCCCGAGACGACAGATGTATAGGTCTCTTCTACCCGTTAATTGAAGTTTAATTTTTTAGTTTGTATTTTAATAAAATTATCATTTTCAAACAAATTTGATTATTTCATCAAGCAATTTTATCTATAAGTAGTAAGAAAAGTATAGGTATTACTCGGTAGGTGGTAGACTCGATACTGAGTCGTCTAGGTAGGTACCATCCCGTGAAACAGGAATGTTATGCACTTTTGTATTTCGGGATGAGGGCACTGTACTTAGTGAAATTACCGGGTAAAAGAGACCTAGCATCTGGTGTCACGCGCAGTGCAGCATTGACGGATAATAATAACTGTCTCCCAGTTGTAGGTCTCCTTCACTGCTGTTCTGTCGTGATCAGGCGTATTACTTACCATCGGTGATCGTCTTGACCGTCCTGTACACTTAGAACATAAAAAGTATAGGCTTTTAATTTGTCACCAGACAATCGCTATCGACGTTTCACAAAGCATGGCGAAGGTGGCTCTTTGAGAGGCAAGCCACGGTCCTCGCTCAAAGCATATTTAAATGATATGTTGTGTTGCTGGATTTACTTAGTGTTCTTTTTTAGTATCTACTCGATTACAACAATTTGAACTTATACTATTAAAAAAGGGTATGACAGAATAGCAGGGGTTGTGGATCAACTACAACCAGTCAGTCATACACCGTTTTGTCTTTAAATTTCAATATTCTGATCAATTGTATTTTTTACTAATTATGATTTTATTTTGATTAATTTTATTTGATTTTGAGTGATTTTAATTTATTGTTCGATTAATTTAATTTTATTTGATTAAATTTGTTTTATTTTGATTAATTTTATTATATTCTGATTAATTGTACTTTGATAAATTTTATTTTATTGTACTTGATAAAAAAATATATTTTGATAAATTTTACTATGATTTTTTTTTGATCTTGATAATTTGTATTGTATCTTGTATGATTCGAAAGACAAATAAATTAATTTTATTATTATTATTATTGTCCTTTATCTAGAAAAATAATGTGCGTAGGGAATTATTCTAATAAGTACCTCTCTTAATTCTAGAACAACCGCAACCGACAGAAGAATGTCCCCGACAGTATGGATTCTACGCTTTGCCTGAGGATTGCAGCAAATATGTCATGTGTCAAAAAGGCTTTGCATCTCTAATGAACTGTCCCCCTGGGCTAGTCTTCAATAATCAAGAAAATGCCTGCGATTGGCCAGAGAATGTGCCATCTTGCAAATCTGATGGTAAGGTTTCTTATTAGACATTATTGTTTTGTTCTTTTATATATGTTTTGTATGATCAGTGCTTCCTGTCTGTTTTGCCTATTTCTGACGTTAGACAAACATTATCTTGGCGCATCTGACTAATCTGGAGATCACTGGTGTATTACTTGATCTACACCTACAAATAAATAAAATTGGAGTGTCTATTTGTAATAATGAAGTAACCGTTTTTAACAACATGCATAGGAATATAAATATATGCTGAGCATACACCGAAATATCATTTTTTTTTTGTCTGTCTATCCGTCTGTATCTCTGTTTGTTCCGGGTAATCTCTAAAACGGCTTAACCGATTTTGAGGACATTTTTGTTGGCAGGTAGCCGATGTGACAAGAAAACTTAAGCTTTTTAGAATAAAATTAAGGAGAATAAAGTACTTACGAGTAATAGCAACTATTTTTTTCAGTATTTCGCGGGTTTACGTGCCCAGAAAAACCATTATTAGACGACGACGGCAGTTTTACTGACATCATTTTCAAATACAGGTAATTTAACCGCTCAGTCTATAGACAAATAACAATCCGATTAAAACAATTGTAGCTAAAAGAGACAGTGGCTGAAAAAGGCCTACCTAGTTATTAAACTTATTACAATAAATTGATGAGTTTAACCACTTTCCAGTTTGGAGTCTGGCATTGCACGTACCTCCCTCAGCGTCTGACGGGAACCTGCTTTTTCTCCAGGCCGTCCCTGTCGTGTCCCATAACATCTGGGAAGACTTGTCGATTTAAAGGGTTAGAGTCCCACATGCCCCCCGCTGTACTCCTTAAACAACGGTTCCCGATTCCCGACGGTTCGTTACAACTCTGGAAAACAACTTATAGCCGTGGCTTAGAAGCGATATCGGGCTATAATTTTTCAAGAGAATTTTATCACCATTCTTGAAGAATAAGCCAACGACGCTTCTGGACTACATATCAGGGGTAGTTCCCTGGTGGATAACGGCATTAAAGAGCTCAACTAATTCCGTAAGGACGGATTGTCCACCGGGTTTTATCACTAGGGGCGCTCCCATTTCTAAGTTGCTCCAATGCTGCTTCTCGCTTACATCAACGTCAAAAATATCCTTGAGGATATCCTGCGTACAATGGCGCCTTAGTGGATCTTCGGTGTCCTCGGTCTGTGACTGATGAGCGCTCTATGAATACAGTCGTCCATAGAATTTCTCAACCTCTTCCAGGATCTGTGGGCTAGTTTTAAGTAAATGGCTGTCTACTGCCTAAGTATCCGCTTGGAGAGAGCCTGTTATTCCAGCAAAGCAACATTAGCAGATGGCATCTCGCATCTAAGCCTCATCAGATCCACTTTAGCGTCTAAGTTGTTAAGGGGGTAACAACATTGAAGGAAGTTGAATTTGTGGCATGTGTGATGGCCCTGGAAATATCCTCATGTCTGTTTGTTATGGTCAGGGTGTTTCTATATATAATATGTATTTACAAAAAAAATGTATTTAAGTATGTTTTTCAGTTGTTCAGTACCCTAACTACAAGCTTGCGCTTAATATGAGGCTAGATGGCGCTGTGTGGATGTCAATAGATATTAATTAATAAAATTTAAAGGATTCGTACGTTGAAGTCTAGTTATAATTAAACAAAAATATTATTTTTTTGGACCAAATCGGGACGAAATAACGTCCTTGGCCATTTCGTTTTTTCTGCCAGCTTCAGTCTTATAGAACACCTGACTGAACTACGCGTATATTTAAGGTATTTTCTTCTGAAATTTGTTTCTTAAATAGGTATGGCAAGAGCTGCAAAGAATATGTCGCCTGTCATCGCGGTTACCCTCGGTTGCTGCGGTGTGATGCGGGTCTTTCATTCGACGAAATTTCCGAAGTATGCGTCGATTCCGATTATGTACAGAACTGTAGTTGAAAACCGACAATCTCTCCAGCTTTTTATTATTTGAATTAAAAAATGTTTTTTAAATATTTGTTTCAACAACAATTCCTTGCTACAGTGACAAACACATTTGTAAGATAAATGACGAAATATCGAGCATTTACATACACAGTATGTAATTAAATAAAAATTAATGAATAATATTTTTTCTCAGTAGTAATATTTTGTCTGGTATCAAGGTTGCCAAACTATCAATAGTAGGACTACTACAGAACTATAGATAGTTGACCTCGAAAATCGTTTATACTATCGATAGCTAAGTTTAGCGTAATATCTACTATCGATTATATCGTAGCTAACTTAATATAGAAATGACTATTGATAGTATCGATATTATCAATCGTGGCAATAATATTGATATAAGGTTAACTATCGATAGTGCAATACTATCGATAGTTGGTGAAATTACCAAAGCCGATACTATCGATAGTTATGTATATATAGAGTTACGATACTATTGATAGTATTGCAGTGTACCAATACTATTGTGCTAAACTTAGCTATCGATAGTATCGATACGATCGTTAAGCTGATCGATACTCTGTCTTTTTTCCTCCGAGGTTTTGTCCAACTATCGGTGGACTATCGATAGCCTACCAATAGTCGACTATCGATCGTCTGCGGGACTTCTTTCGTGAAACAGTCACTACGTGAAATTTATTTATTTATTTATTAAGGAAACAAACAGCTTTCTTACAATTCATAGGTACAAAATATTTCATATGGTAACACATTAGCCTTCTTAAAGTTTCCAAAGACGAATTGTACATGTAATACGCTTTAGATATACTGGAGACAGGTGCTAAACAAAAAGTTATTTGTTATGATAACAACAAAAAATATTTGAAAACAACACAAAAAAAATAATGATTATTTTACAAGCCTGATGGAACGGCGGAAACGAGCTATCTTCTCATTGAAGATATCAACATGAGAATAAGTTACATTATATTTATTAGTGGCTCTTACAATGAAACTATTCTGCCTATAATTTCTTTTACAAAGATGAGTTGTGAAAGTTTTTTTATTACGCGCGCTTACCCGAGAACATTTGAAAGTCAGCTTACCGAGTAATTTATCTTAAAAATATATTTTGTAAAAATCAATAACTAGGTATGTTTTAATGTTTATCAAGATTAAAGTCTACTAGCGTGTAATAATAGCGTTTATAAGGGAGGACTGAATAAGGAGAAACCATTTATTGTTATGGCAACATCTGATGAAGTGTGTTTTCCTTGTACATGTCAGTAGAAATATCTTATTTTGTTTGTGATTGGCTGTGTTGAGACATTTCTACAAAAATATATTTTAAGCCAATTACAGGCTTTGTATTAAAAAAAAACTTGAAAGATGAAAACATTGTTACATTTTCTGCGAAACCAGCGCGGTTATTTCGGAAGAGACAAATTTGAAATCAAATTAGAATTTTAGATACTTGTCTTGAGAAAAGTTTTTAATACAAACTTTTATTTACTATTAAATTAACTCAAAAGTTGATGATAGAAGTGTAGAATAATCGTATTCCACGCCGTTAACGTAATTACAATGACGAGGCAGACGGCATCGGCGGGACATTCCGCTAGCGCAGCCCTGGCGGACATCGCCCCAGTTATACCCTCGGATCGAACGATTGCGTAGTCGCGCACTCAGCCATAGCCTCCCAGTTTCCAGACATTGAAAAATCTTCATTCGAAATTCAAATCCTACTGAAGAAAAGAAATATTTCATTCCTGACAGCCGATGTATTCTTTGTGATGCCAACTTTGATGTGATTTTTAGCAAAATGGAAGATTCTTACATTATTGCCAACTTCCACACGCTTTGTCGGTTATGCCTGAGCAAAAGTACATTAACAGTATCGTTATTCGGTGCTACACCAGACGATGAAACCAATATTTCGTTAACCTCTAAAATTGCTGAATGCTTTGAACTCCAGGTTGGTTTTTCATATAACTCTTAACATAAATGTCTTACTTTATTAAAAAAAGATTATTTATTATTTTCTTCTTTGTTTTGCAGATGGACCCCAATGATGGTTTACCAGGAAAAATTTGCTATAAATGCCTTTTCAAGCTTGATAAGTGTTGTAAATTCAAGTTACAGTGTATTCAAAATGAGACCAGGTTGAGGCAAATAACAATTAAAAGTGAACCTGATAATTCAAATTCTTCTGAGCTTAGTTGCTATAATTATACCAACTCTCAAGATTCAATAAAACCAAAACCTGAAGAATTCATTGTAGAAGATAGTGTTGTGATGGTTGTTGATCCAAGCCTTGACTATGACTCTTCTGAAGAATCCGAAACCCCTGAGCCAGTTGAAAATGAGGTTACTGAGACAGATAACACACCAGAAGGGGAGCCAATAGCTGAGACTTTCTTCAGAAATGTAGCCATGTGTCAATATTGTGATCAGGCCTTTGTTACACAAGAGAAATGTAATGAACATGAAGTAGCCTACCATGATCCTAACTTACCATTTAAATGTGTAGAGTGCAGTTTAGTATTTGCTGAAAGAAGTCAATATATTCAGCATACTAGACATGTGCATGGTAATGATAAACCATATCACTGTACTGAATGTGATAAGTGTTTTGGAAGGAGATCTGACCTTAGGAAACATTCTATTGTCCACACTGGAATAAAGCCTTATCAATGTCAATACTGTTTAAAAAGCTTTTCGCGCAATACCAATCTAAGCAAGCACCTAAGAATTCATTCTGGACACAAACCCCATGTCTGTCCTTTATGCCCAAGGAGTTTTGTTGCCAAAGTGGACCTTCAAAAGCATGTTTTGGTACATTCTGGAATGAAACCATTTTCATGTAGAAAATGCCCCTTGACTTTTGGCAAACAAGACCAACTACTCAAGCATGAAGTTCGGCATGGCCCAATCAGTCCTAGACATAATGATTATGAAAATGAAGATGCTCCAGACATGGTAGTTAGTGTAAATCCATTTAGCAATCTCTTGACTTCACCTACACAACTTAATGCTGAAGTAACAAATGCTGATTATGATTTACCAAGAGTTCCTGATCACATTTCGGGAGAAAGCAGTTTTGTAAGCCAAATAAAAAATCCATCCACTTCTGGTAAACAGAATCAGAGCTCGCCTCAGAAAACTAAAGCTGTATCAAATAAAAACAGACCCAAAAATATTAAATGTCACCAATGTCCAAAGAGGTTTTCTTCTCTTGATGCTTATAAAACACATGTGTCTATAGCACACATAGGGTCAAGAGTGTTCCAATGTAAAATATGCTTTAAAAAGTTCCCACGTAAGAGAGAGTTGGATCGTCATTCTGTTTTGCACACTGGTATGAAACCATTCTCTTGTAGTCAATGTGATAAAAAATTTACTAGAAAAGATAAATTAGATAAACATGAGCAAACTCATGAATGCTTGGTTGTGAATATGCCTTGCATAGAATGTGGTGCCACATTTGAGAAAAAAGCTGATTTAGTTGCACACATTAAATCACACTTTACTGATAATTTTGATGAAAAGAGTTCAGAGACTGACATTAAGAAGGAAGAGGATTCAGAATTCCCACTAGAAGATAACTTCTATGATTTGGGTACTTGAAATTCAATAAATGCATTGTACATATGTAATAAAAATGCACTCCTTGTTTCAGATATGGTAGGTACTTAAAATTATTTGTAATTATTAAGGAGTGATCTTTCTGTGAATAATTATGCACTTATTTGCCTCATGCAACTGTAAAGAAATGTATGACCAACAGTTGTATTTAGTTCAAACTTAATTATTTACTGATATATCTTAAAGATTTTCTAGTGGCCTATTTCCATTAGACAAAACTTTTTTGTAAACACTAGTTGATTAGTTATATAATTTTAGTAAATTAATGTGTTAGTTGTAGTACCTAATGTGACAAAATGTTGTTTGAGAGGGCTGCACATGCCTATTACCCACCCACCTATTACTGCCATTTTAAAATTGTTATTTAAATATCCAAAGGTTAGTTAGATTGGCAAGGTTAGTAATTTAAATTGGCATTAACCATTCTTTATATATTCTAATCCTTCCAGAGTTTGTTCAAGTATTGAAGCATTATTTAATTCTACCTTACAATATCTCAAAAAAGTGATTAACATTTGTGATAGTTTGGTTGAGTTAGCAGTGAAATTTGCAATTTTTATAATTATTATTGTTCCTCAAGTTTTACTCGAAAGTACCATTTTTTAAAGCACTATTATGCCATCAAAGTTATACAAGTTATGTTTTGTTAGCTAAGGGAGGTTACATTACTGAATGTTAATTATTTATTGAAAAATCATGATCTAAATTTAATTTTAATATTACTATGAACCCAATACATCAACAGTACCTTAATGAAGAACAATGTTGTAATACAATATCTAAACATATTTTGTTTTTTATTTAATTCAGCAAGTTTAAATTTTGTCTATATATATAATGAATGAAAGATGAAATGAAAAGAACAAAGCCAAATATTCCAGTTTTTGTTTCCACTAATTACAAGCAATGATGGAACCCCTCTCAATGTACATTACAAAGTAAAAAAAAAATGGAAGCAATACATTTAAACAAATATTTGTGTTGTGTTGTTCCTTAAATTATTTATTTTCATAACTTAAATTTATCTATCCAGCTAATGGGTTAGCATGTATAGTCACTGATGTTATTTTAGCTTCATTGAGTGGTCGGAATGTCTTGGGGTTCACTGGCATTTTCTCCAAATCATCAAGTGCTTCAAAACCATCAATTACTCTGAAAAAAAGCACTTTTTACATATTGGTGTACTTGCAAAGTTATTTATTTAATGTTCTACAAAATAAATCCATGTTTTCTTTTTAAATCATAATCATGAAATCCTAGATTTTATTCATTTCTATAAAGCAAAGAAAAATATTTTTATTTTCCTAGTCACTTTATATTAAGAAGTCAATTTAAAATATATTATTTTGTGGGTTTTAACAAACCAATCTTTACCTTCCAAACAAAGTATATTTTAGATCCAAATGTTGTTGTTCTCCATATGTAATAAAAAACTGACTTCCATTGGTGTTAGGTCCATTGTTTGCCATGCTCACCATTCCTCTGGAATTGTGCTGTAATGCGATAACAAAAAAGTAAGACCATTTCCTAGTTAAATTGACTTAATTTTTATGAGTATAACAAAATTATTCATCCAAACCTTTAACTCTTCTTTGAACTCGTCTTCAAATTTCCTGCCCCATATTGATGTGCCCCCTTTCCCTGTACCAGTAGGGTCACCGGTCTGCACTATGAAGCCCTGTAACATAAAACAACTTCTATATTTAGAACTGTAATAGTAGAAACAATTTGGTAAAACCGATACTATTATAACGAGTAACGTATTTAAGATAATTTATTTTGTAATATTTACCTTAATATTTCTATGAAACAAACAACCATTGTAGTAATCACTAGCGCATAATGCAAGGAAATTTTCACAAGCCTTTGGACATTGTTCACAAAACAATTCAATTTTTATATCTCCGACATCAGTATGCAAAGTTACTGACATAATGATGTAATTTGCTATTATTTTTTATGGGCATTAAAAATTATGTGTTCGTAATCAGAAATTTCCCAATAGCTGTAAACTATTAAACAATGACAACAATAATAAATCAAAACTTAACTAATACGGTTAGGTTATGTTGACTTTGACTTATGATTGTTGACGGACACCTGACAGATTTCTTAGATTTTTTTCTTTCCTAACCCTGGGGCCACACTAACGGGAAATGTCATAAATTAACGTCTTTATGGGCGTTAGTTAACCTCAAGTGTGGCCACCACATAAACGCTCGGAGTAATGAGGGTTTTTGCAATGTAAAACCTCACTAGATGGCGCTACGTTGGTGAAAGGTCTAGGATAATTTCGATTGGTCACTGATGTTTGTAGTGACATCAAATATCCAAATATCACGCGAATAACCAATGGGAAGAGAGCAACTAAAAAAAAAAAAAAAAACTAAAACTAAAAACTAAATTAAATTATTAACATGTTAGCATGGAGCCATGGATTCAATATTTATACGTCCATGGTTATAAGTGACTATTTTGGTTAAGACCGCAATAAAACTTTCGTAGGTCTGCGGTAAAATTCACTAAAAATATAGCATCATTTCTCATATTTAGTAAAAATAACTTACATTCATTTTTGAATATTTTAAACTATACTAGCAACCATCACATCTTGGGAAGCAGCTGGTCTACATGGCATTTCCAGATGCCACCACCATCAACCTAGACTTTATAATGTAGTTTTCCCTAGCGTTTAATCACCAAATTGCCATTTAGCACTGCCGAAAAGACGCGTGCTTGTACTTGCTCACCCAACATAAACTCTTTTACTGAGCGAGTACTCAGTATGTTGGTATACTCTACCAGGTGTCGGTTGGAAAGTAACAGTTCAGTTCAGTTCGTATGGGTCTTGCCTGTCAAATTTCGTGTGCTTTATAAATATTTTCACCTCATTTCACCCTCGTTGCAATTATTATTACATGGTAAAAATAACATACATTTGCATTTCCAATATTTATTTTTGAATATTTTAATGTCCTCACTTAGTATCCTAGGAAACTATCATTTAATAACATTTTTTTTTTCAGAAATCAACCCTCAAGCCATAAAAGAGGGGTGGAAATTTTATATGTTTTTTTTTGCAGTTTTTAAGGTAGAAAGCTAAAACTAAAAACAGACATGTCCACAGAAATGTGTGTATTGAATAAAAATAAGCCAATACCTATTTGTTAACAATTTCTTTATTTAATGTATTTTAACAAGTGCACTTATTAAACATTGATAATTATAATTATTAGTTAATACGGACATTAATAAGTTTGACACGATTATAAGCATGTAAAAAAGCTAACTACACATAAATCATTATTTATTGAGATCATTGTATTAAATCTATTCGCTTCCTCCTGCCCTCTCGTTTTGCCCAGCGTGGGGTTCGCACGTGTTCTCATCCATTCCCCTATCGCCATAATTGCCAAGCAATCTTTGACCAGTGGGATCAAACGGTGATTTCAAGTGAAGTTTAGCCTTGTATTTCTTCCCCATCACTTCGATTTCATACTCCCCATTGGTCAAATAATCTTTCGTTACTTCATCCCCGTTATTTGTGATGTAAGCATTGCCAATAGGTTTATCAAGATGGTACGCATAATCACCTCTTCTTAGGTAACCAACAGGCACTCCATTTCTATACACGGCTTCTTGACCGAAAATCGCTACCTGAAACAATAATTTAGTTCTTTTATCATATTACGAAAATCCGCATTAAATTTAACCCTTCGAACGCTAATAAAAGAACGAGACCTGACGTCAGAATCTATAGATTTTCTATTGTTTCTGAATTTCTGGCCTTCTGTAGTAAAGGTATTAAACAACGAATGTTTATCCGTATATACGTTTTTATAAATGTATACGTAATATACATAGAAACACCCAGACACAATACAAACATGTTCATGTTTGCGGACGTATGCGGATTTTCATGCACACAAAAGTTTGTACTGCCCAGGGATCGATCTCGGAACCCTTGGTGCAGTAGCCGACATGTTGACGAGTATATAACGTCGTATTGCAGGGCACAAATTTTTCCGTACAGCATAGCCATTGGAAGATAGGGCCGTAACCGACCAATGGCGGTCCAATACAATTGGGGGGTTTTTACGACTACCCGACTCATCTACCAACCTACGATTAATGTCGGGACCGTATTATATATATTTGGGCAGGTAAATGCAGATAAAAACATACATTGCAAAAAAATGATTTGCATTGCATCTTACTTTTTCGTCCAATGTGAAGAATGCATATCGTTTAGTGACGCCATTCTTCCTCGCTTTGGTCACATGTTCGTTTCCAATATAATTTCCGTCCTTGCGACAGGCGAATCCCAATTGAGCTTCCACTGGATTATCATCACTTCTTAAATCAGCATTCCATAAGTGGTAACCTACAAGCATGAAAGGAATATTTAAAATATTTTTTTTTCCTTACCATAGGTATCAATTGAATGTTCCATTAAATTTTTAATAGAAGGAAAAGACCGATATTGTGAAATTTCATTTCATTGATGGTGACTGAATAAGATAGCGATGGCGGATGAAATCTTGCGCAAAATAAAGGGTAGTATTTCATTGATGTCGTCGAAGATCAAAAGAAGTATGAATGTCTTAGCGCAAGAGCGTTAACGCATGTGTTTATAAACGCTATCCATTATTGGATCGCTCTCAATATGTAAATCGTAAATGACTGTGCAGTACGGGGGGGTTACCGCAATCTCTTAAAACAATATTAATATAATGATACGTCAGCACTTTTGTACTAGAAATGACGAAGTAATATTATTGTAACTGTTTTAAGAGATGGTGGTAACCCCTCAGGTCTATATCTATACTAATATATAAAGCTGAAGAGTTTGTTTGTTTGAACGCGCTAATCTCAGGAACTACTGGTTCGATTTGAATAATTCTTTCAGTGTTAGATAGCTTATTTATCGAGGAAGGCTATAGGCTATATATCATCACGCTACGAGTAATAGAAGCGGAGCAATAATGAAAAATGTTTCAAAATCGGGGGTATTTTTTCATACTTGGAGATTCCGCTGCGTACGCTGCGTAAACGGTTAAATTTACACAAAAGTCATGTATGAGAGTATTGTTCTCCTTTTAAAGGTCTACAAAAAAGTCCGCGACAGCATATGTCTATCTTTTAAGGTTAGCTCACTATAACATATTTTTTGCTAATAAAAAATTCTGAAATTGACCCCGAAACCTTTAAAGTTGGAGGGAGGGGAAATCCTATGTATAGTGATAAATGAAAGTACCGTGTTATCCCGAATTTAATGCGAGCGAAGCCGCGGGCAAAAGCTAGTTTAAAAATAAGTCTGATATGTATACAATTAGCAATGAAATTTTCTATTGTGTCTGAATTCATGGCAGTGAATAACAGTACTAACATTCACGCTATGGAGTCAAATCTATCGACACATAATATAAAATCCGTCAATCCGCTTAGGCTACAGCAGGGATAATAGAAATCTACATACATAATATGTATATAGCCCATATGTAAGACAAAGAAGTCGTTCGGCAGTCGGGTAAAAAAGGTAATTACACCTAATATATTCATCAAATTACCTACAATAAAATCTTACCTTTCTCAGCGCTCAGTGACGTCAACGCCCTCCAGCCAGCATTCCTTAGACCTTTAGCTTGTCTCAACGAGTTGTACACTTGTATAGCATGGGATGAGGGAACATGCAGCTCCCAGCCGAGCTCGCCAGCCCCAGGCGACTCTGAGCGCGCGACACGTGTATGTCTTGGTCTCTGGGGTATTTGGTGCTTTTGATACTCGGATGCTACGATGTGTGTACAACGGGAACGCATCGTTGGACAGTCCTGAACTTGTATACCTCTGCAGTATTCGCTGACTGGAATAATCATAATGATAAAAATAAATAAATAAAATAAACATTCACACAGTGCCATCCAGCCCCAAGCCTGAAACTTGTATTATGGGTACAAAATAACGGATGAACATACTACATACATACTTATATAATTATTTTACCCTTGGTATAGTAGCCGACGCCTCAACTATTACTCCAAATGAGTCGTCATAAATGATTCAGATTAACACTTCTTTATTATACGAGTAGGTCCGAATTAAGATTTCGTGCACTCATTTGACAAAAATGTAAATTATTCAATGTTTTTGCGATGAGTGTGCACTTTGCATACCCTATAACTACCTGTTATAACTTTCCTTCAACATTGCATCTATTATGGTCAGACATATCACTTACCACAAAGTGAGCGGACTGATCGTCCCGTTTACTTATGGCATAAAAAAATATCCGTTTCAATACCGTATTGTTATACAATATTACTCTATACATCATTTTTAAAGAGCTTAGTTCCTATCATTTGCACAGGCCAATGTTTTTGCGATAAGTGTGCACTTTGCATACCCTACTCATAATCTCTGTGTACACCCCTGGTCTGTTTGTAATGGTCTTGGTGTTTTCTATGTATAATATGTATGTATTTACAAATGTTGTTTAATACCCATAATACAGGCTTCACGCTTAACTTGGCGCTGTGTGAATGTCAGTGGATATTTATTTATATTTTTTGTTTCATCATCATCAGCTCATTAAACGTCCCCACCGAGGGGCACGAGCCTACCCGTATAGGCTGATTAGGCCTAAGTCGTCCACGCGGGCCCAGTGCGGATTGGACGACTTCACACACAACCTTTGAATCTCTTCGCAGGCGTGAATGGAGGTTTCCTCACGATGTTTCCTTCACCGTAAGAGCGTCGGATAACGTACATGTATTTTCGAAAATTCGAAACACATTGGTACGTTTCGGGATTTGAACCTCAGCCCTCCCGGTAGGAAGGCGACAGTCCACACCATTGAGCCACCGATGCTCTATTTATTTGTTTGTGGATATTAATTTATTTGATTACAAATTGCTTAGATACCTGTCTGGCCCTTGCACACTGAGAATGCACAACTGCTTGGTGACATCGGTGATGGTGGCTCGAAGCTGGTGGTCGTTAATCAAACGCCGTAAGTGTGTAAATGTATGGTGCGCGTTAAACCCGCTTGTCACTACATAATAACCGCGGCCCTGTACAATAATACGTTATCAAATACATGTTTTACGAAACAGTCCATGTGGTATAATGGTTGATACACTGGCTATTTCACCAAGGGTTTTCGATCCCGGCCAGTACAAACAATCATGTGCATGAAAATGTCTGTTTGTATAAGTTTGGGTGTTTCCATGTAAGTGTTAACTATTGTGTATTTAGGTATTAAAAAATGTATATAAATAAAAAAAAACCCGTATATTTTATTTATAAGAGACCTAACATCTGTTGTCTCGAGTGACGGGCGTAGAACAGTGTTGACGGAAAAATAATGACTACCTACTGTTATAACTTTCCTTCAACATTGCATCTATTATGGTCAGACATATCACTTACCACAAAGTGAGCGGACTGATCGTCCCGTTTACTTATGGCATAAAAAAATATCCGTTTCAGTACCGTATTGTTATACAATATTACTCTATACATCATTTTTAAAGAGCTTAGTTCCTATCATTTGCACAGGCCAATTTCTCAAAGACATTATCATCAAATGAAGGTTGTCTGAACAAGATTGCCCTTTAGCGATAATATTGTTAACGATTAACTGTAAACTTTTGTTCCGTTTTTGTTTTTACTTGTTTTATGTATAATACAAGTTTATTATTATTACCTTAAAGATTGGTTCGTGTAACTGGCCACTGCCTCCATCCAAAACACTGACAGTGACATCAGCCTCTACACCACCCTTGTCGTTCAAGAGAAGTGAGTAAATGACCCTGTAATTATAAAAAGTTAGGTATATTAATATTCACATAAGTAAACCCCGTTTAATGTCGCCTTTTGTGACCTTTTGATCGTAAAGATTTCAGACATGACGAAATTGTTTCTGTTAGATATATTTTTCAGTCTGCGGTCAATAGGTTAAGCTAGTTCATACCTCTTTTTAAGGCAAATATTGCATTATAGGTGCCTTTGCCCTATATTAACTCTTTGAGCGCCAATAACGCCTTATCCAGAAAATAGTTTTTCTAATTAAATTGGGTTCCCGGTGTTCAATGAGTGAAATAAATGTCAAAACCTAATTTGTTTTCATCTGCTCTACCAGCGTGTTGAACGTGTTGGTGAGACACTAAACTCCAAATTTAACTATCTGTGTTACGTGTGGGGCTGTCATACTATACTGAATATGCACTGCCACTGACCAAATACAAAAATTAAGCAAAAAAGTAAGAGGTACCGAATAAAATGAATTTAATTTTCCCAAAGCTAAACTCGAGGACACTATTCGGTCAGTGCGCAGCAACTGACGGCGTTAACTCATTCATACATTTATACTTACAATGTGTGTCCCTACAACATTTATTCTTAGTGATAAAAACAATGTGTTGGTAGAGTCATAAAAAAAATGTTTACGTTTCCAAAGTATCTGTAAAAGACTTATTTGAATAATATAGCGGACAATGATTTAATTACCTGTCCCCATCACCTTTGGTCAAATCAGCTGTGAAAGCCAGCTCGGCGGTGCGCTTCGCGTCTGGTCCAGTCAGGTAGAACTTTCCATAGTAGGACATGTTGAATAGCGCGGCTGCATTCCTGCACGCAAGAGCTTCTTCACCAATCTGTGAATTATTTTTTATTAAATGTTAAAGGATTTTAAATTATTAAGATACAATTGTCAACAACCATCTGCCATATATGATGTGTGTATGTATAATATAATTAAATATTCTTATGTATGAAATTAAATGCTTTGGCGTCCAAACCAATTAGACCAGCGCGGCGGGTTACGGCAAAACCTCTAAAATTTTTTTTTTTATATATATATGATATTTGTCAAGCAGTCGACAAGACCAGTATTACATAATATGAAATATCTATGACATTGATGATAAATAATAATACCAACATGATTCGCTAACAAGGTTAGGTACTTACAAGTTCGTGATGTTTGGAGAAATCAAAAGTGTGATCTCCCTTCAGTATGTCTTCATAACGCTGATCAGCGTTTCTGGGATAGTCGTTGGTACCACCCCAGTCGTATTGTTGTACTCTTATCTGAAGCAATAAAATAATAAAATTTTATAAGTAGGGATGTTAGAGGGCGTTCGTATTTTTAGCCTGGCAAGAAATCTTTATTGCCCGAGAAGGCATGGGTGTATATATAAGACTTTAACCTTATTAAAAACGACGGTATCCATCTATGTGGCCTATGCCACAATATCGAAAAAGGGAATCACGGAAAGAATTAAGAATGCGACCGCAATACCGTCATTAATTTCCCAAAGGGTCTGTCTGTAAATCTGTATTTATAATCGTAAGCCAACCTGGTGACTTATAAAGGGGAGAGGGTAAGTAAGTTAAATTTCAAAGCCAAAAACGGGGATCACGGTCTATTCAAATCTTGCATAGAAGGCTATTATCATGATCAAAGACCACAAGCCAGAATATTAATCAGGCTCCAAGGCTTCAATACAAGTTGGTTAAGTTAACAGTTGATATGTACACCAAACTTAGTATGATTCGTTTTTCCTTGAGTTTCTTAGCAGGAAGTCGGTGATAGAAGCCCATATAAAAATATTGTTGTAAGTACATACAAATTATACATAGAAACACCCAGACCATTACAAACAGACATGTTCATGTACACAAATGTTTGTAATGCCCGGGGACTGCACCCGGAACCCTTATTCTATTATACCTTTTCGCCTGGCACAAAGAAGGCGGGTCGCTCCCAGCCAGCTCTGGCCTGCATCACAGCGCCGTCGTCCACCAGGGCCTGGTGCAGCGCGTCGTGACTGGCGTCCCGTCCGCCCAGCGGCTCGTCGTGCGGAAACACTATGTTATAGTTTCGTACGTACGCCTCGTGGCTGCTCTCACGTGCCCAATGCGCTCGCGACGTCTGCGCCGTTGTGAAACGGCGGATGTCGAATGTGAACATGTTGTAGTTGGGCCTGTTGATATAAATTAGAGATTAGTGGTGTAACCAGTTGCATTGGACCCGTTTACGGCCCAATCTCCTCATAGATATGTCGTGCTAGAAGAGAAGAAGAAACTTTGGCCTACGCTAATTGCTAATATGAGCCAATTGATGTGTTCATGGGCGTAGCCAGCCTTAGGCTCAGGGTGGGGCAGCAGCAGTCAACTTATATCCCCCCCTCCCTCCCCTGGTATTTTCATGTCGACTAATTTTTTGTGTAACTTTCTTAAGGATATTATAATTGTTGTTGATGTAAGAATTATTTCTTTTTTTGTTTAATTAGGCACCCTATAGGTCTATGCCAGGATGGGGCAAGCGCCCCAGCTTGCAGTAGTGTAGCTACGCCCATGAATGCGTTGTAATGTTTAAGATGACGGCTGTAACATGCAGGTTTACGTCCAATACATAAATTTGTGCGCATGTAAATGTCTGAGCTGGGTGTTTCTATGTTTACTATGTACGTACGAGTATTTACATAAAAATAAAATGCAATAATTGTTTTGGGCTCTATTTTGAACATACAAGATCCATCTTACGACCACACATCACGCAATGGATCATCTAGTAAGTGTGCTCTTAACAAAAGAGGCAATGCCCAGCAATGGATTCTTATATAAATTTAATTGTAACAAAATGCAAACATTGCCTCTTAATGTAGATAAGAGTTTCATTACCGTTTATTTACTTATTTACTAACGTCATAACGTAATTATTATATTTATTATCGTTACTAAAAACACAACACCATTATAACTGTGATACTAACTTGTTTACTTGATAAGCTCACATCGGTCAACAAGCCAAATAACGATAACCTTAAAGTTCAGATGACGACTATGAAGAAAGCTTTACTAATCAGATCAATTGCTATTTAATTGTGTTATCATTAACGGTTATTCACCTGCCAGATATAATCCATTCCGCCATTTGTATGCCACAGCCAGCTGAGAACATCATACCGGCGGAGTTATAACCGCAGTTGTGGTATAAACCTGTAAATCAATACATCTTTAATGAGACCGACATCGGAGATTTATTATCTTCACAAGTTATTGTTGTGTAGTTTATAAGAAAACTATTGATTAAAGATATAAGAAGTGCTTTCATCATCAGCTCATGAAGTGCCCACTGAGGGACACGAGCCTACCCGCAAAGGATGAGTAGGCATTATTCGACACGCGGCCCCAGTGCGGATTGTCGTACATATAATTTGGGAATTCGAAAAGACATTGGTACGTGGCGGGATTTGAAGCTGTACCTCCGTTCGGAAGGCAACAGTCCTCGCCAATGAGCCACCGACTCTCTATGTCAAAAAGTTTGTAGGCACCCCTATATTTAGAGGGATAAAGTGTTTGATTAAATACAATGCAAATGAAACTGTGGAAAACTGCTAGTATAATATAATTCAATTGTACTAACCAAATACATTAGGATCCTCTCCTAGAAGAGGTTTGTGGTCGGGAGTGAAAGACTCTGGTCCACATACAGTACTCTTGATACCAATTTCGGCAAGTTTCGGGCATAAGGTAGTGGCGCTGTTCATATGTACCCCAAACACATCCCAGTCTAGTTCGTAAAGATGGTACTGAAGGTTATCAGGCACCTATAAGGAAGTAAAAAATAAATCATCATTAGGTACTTTACCTATAATTAATCTAATTAGTAAGTATTGCACAAATAAATTCGAGACAATTAGCTTTAAAAACAGGTTTATTACTCTAAATTTTTCACAAACCCTCTTCAACAGCTGTTGCAACAAATGTTGTATACAACTTAAAACCTTTCCCAAATCATACAACACCTCACAAATAAAAATAAATTACCTATGCCATGGCATGACAAATTGCTTTTATTTTAAAAACCGCAAATTTCAACTCAACGAATTTCCTCACCCCAGAGCTGTTACAAGGTGATGATTTAAGTTTAAAAGCCATCTTAAAAGTCTTATGAAGCCAATCTTACGAAATCGAGCTACAATAAAACTGCTTTTAGCCAGTGCACAATATTTTTATCGATACATCGTTAATTATCCATATATTAATACATAATGTTTGTTATATTCATCAGCGGGTATTTGCTCCGCATTGGTTAGAAGTATGTTATGATAGCTTAACTATTATCAGTGCGTATGTAAGGAACTCACATACAAATTTGACCCAAATTCATAGAAAGTCAGGTTGTCATCTGCTAGTGATGCTGCATGTAAAATAGTGAACAAGGCATAGGCGCAACAAGTGATTCAATCAATGCTGCGTGTTACGATCCGGGCACCCTCAACAATCCTTAGGCCTTAATTTTTTTAAATATTTTGCTTTAGAAAACATACGTAATACATTTTCTTAGTTTCTACATTATAATTGTTACAAACAGACTTATAGTTTCCTCTTTAAGTTCATATAATTAATATGAGCTTAGCTAGTAATTTTCTTGTCAAATCTTGATGGTTTTCTCTCTTTCTTGCCTAATAACTCTACTCACTTTATTACTGTGTTACGTAATTATTTACCTGGCTAGCATTATCGGGTTGCTCTCATATCCTCCGATGCTACAAGTTGCTCCTTGCAGCTTCAGGTACAGGTCGACGTCATGATCCCTAATTGGGGCATCCACGGATGCTTTCGATTGCATCGCACACAACGTAAAGCGTGCTTGAACGGGATTATGGGAAGGGACGGGACTCCTGCAAATCTAGCCACTCGAGGTCCCCATGCTCCTACGAAAGAAAAATAATTATTGGTACATCAGCCACAATAAGTATATTAAATTATTTTCCTAAAATACTGAGCTGTAATATAGCCCTGAACCTTAAGTTTTATTAAGATGTTTCATAATTGGGTGCTAACCTAACAAAATTCTCACAGAACTCATGCTTAAAATGGCTACTGATCAGAATTGTTGGATATTGCAGATTGAAAATTTCAAATCTTCCAGGAGCACATCGTTGAAATATAAAAAGTTTTGTAGAATGTTCTCTGTTGTACCTACCGTTTTTGGTGCATAAGATTTTAATAAGTCGCTAGTCATCTTTGTTGAAATTTTGGAATATTTAGCAATGGATAAAATAATAACTGAAGCCACTAAAAGTTATTTGTAATATAATAAGTGGCGACCTACTAACTTATAATCTATATTCATATCTCCTTATGTTTAGTACTCATTATTGTACAAAACTATTTGTAGTTTCTGCATCGCGTAAGTACTACCAACTAGTGTACCTACCTACCAATTTTTTGTTACAACGTCTTAATATCTCTCTTCACCTATTGCAGTTCA
Source organism: Leucinodes orbonalis (assembly GCA_019425675.1). NCBI lineage: Eukaryota > Metazoa > Arthropoda > Insecta > Lepidoptera > Crambidae > Leucinodes > Leucinodes orbonalis. Next base: position 121,267 of record PQWD01010277.1, read on the forward strand.
CTGCTGGACAGCGTGACTGCTTACCCATTTTGCGCCAGATATCCCGGTCCTGCTTTCCTCATTCTGCCTCCACCAGACTGATAATATTATTATTCTTTAAATTCGTCTTTCGCAAGTCGTCGGTCCATCAGGCCGGAGGGCGTACTACGCTACGCTTGCCAAGACGCGGTCTCTACACCAGAACTCGATTGCTCCAACGGCCAACGGTTCTGCGAGATACGTTGACCGGCCAACTGCACTTCAACTTGTGATCCGGAGAGCTATATCGGTCACTTTAGTTCTCTTGCGGATAATATCATTCCTGATTTTATCCTTAAGAGATACCCCGAGCGTAAGCTCACTCATTGCGCGTTGAGAACTTTGAACTTGTGAACCAGTTCCGCAGTTAGTGTCCATGTCTCAACTGCGTATGTTAGTACGGTAGGACACATTGCTCAAAGACCTTTAATATATGTTATTCAAAAGTTAAATACATTTATAGCACTTCTAAATTATAAAATATCATTGTCCGTTCAGGATATCGCATAGGCAATAGGCATCATACAATTAAATACATTTTTATATATTATGGCTTTACCTGCACAATTAACGACGCACTTTGTTCTGATGAATCCTCTGTCAGTAGGACTCCAGTGACTTCTTTATTCCGAAACATTGTGCGTATAGTGGACGTCCAATACTGGACATTCTTCATAGACCTGGTGATAAGTTTTAATTTAGTTGAGGAACTCGTGGATCTTTGGATCCCTAAGTCTTATGAACACATAGATTTGAAGCTAGCTATGATCAAATGATGTTGCGGCATAAAATACTCATATTTTTAGTCTTTACACTTTAATAAACTCAATTAAAAACTGTTATGTAGATCAGTAAGCGAAAAAACGATATCTAGGCATATTGTTTAAGTACCGAGGCTGTATTCGATTTAAAAAGTTGAAGGAAAGTGACGACTATTAACTTTCCGAAACATTAGCGACAGTAGCGGAATATACGAGTAAGCGAGAGAAACGATTCTCTGCATTAGCACCCAGATCTCATCTAATTACAACTGCAATAATACTCACTTTAGCTCCATTTTTAGTTGCCACCTTGACCAGGGCGTTACAGCCATGGCGGATCTATGGTGCCGTCCTCTGGTGAGTACAGAGCCATCTGGAACACTGATGGGTCCAGAAGTGGGAATATCTTCTGCGCCTCTTCCGGTTTCAGTACTTGATCGGGATGCCATCGCGTTACGAGCGTGTGCAGACGGCATATACTCTTGTGTTCGCACCTACATTAAATGTAAGATGTGTACATTAAGTTAAACTCTAATATACCTTAATATTTGCCTTAACCTTAGAAACTTTAGACTTCAGAAAAAAACAAAGGATCTGATTTTTTTAAACATGTATCTAGTAATTTAGAAACAAATGTTTAATATAAAGTCAAAATACATATATTTATAATATTATTTACATAGAGTTCGGAACGTAACCTTTAACATTCAATGAACTTGGAAACTGTTATATAACATATGGGTATATTGGTACGAATTGCGGCATGTTGACTTGGCCATTATCCAATTGGAAGTTACAAGGACTTGTTTGGGTTTCAAACGAATAAAGATCAGTCGATTGAGTTAAATGGCGGGTGATTTACGTATAAGGTAGATAGTCTGAAAGGAAATGGGGCCCTATCTTATACCTTTTACTACTACTTCTACGCTTACCTATTCCAGTGTAGGTGTACTTTCAACATCCTTTAAAGCAAAACTTGTTTGGCAATCAACAATGTTAATTTTAGTGTGGTCATAAGTGCTTTTACCACTATTTTAGCCTAAACTCAATAAACCTGATTCATTTATATTTTAGTTCGATTAAACCTATTCTAATTAATGTTACTCTTATTTTGTTCCATGGGACCATATGTCGATATGAACCTAGTAAGTGATGTCATACAACACTAGAAAATTGACATCTCCACTTATCGCGTACTGAACATAGGTTTGTAGGTGCTGCGGTGAAGTTACCTGGTTACTGCTACTAAGGTACTTTTACTGGGATGATGATTTGGTTCAGTCCTATATACAGGAATCTGTTCTTTTAATTATATACATATGATAGCTTCAGTTAGTACTCTATAGTGCGATATCTAGTGTTCTACTGTAGTCTTTGCAATCAAACAAAAAAATACACTTGCGTGTACATAGAAGAGGAGTTCATGTTAACTTCACTGATTCATTTCAATTTATTTTTCGTTGCTCGTTGGGTCTTACTAAACACATACAAAACAAACAAAATTTACCTTACTACGCGATATAAACATTCCACCATTGTTGATCCAGCCTGCGGTCTTCGCACTCGTTAGCTAAATTGCTGTACACGTGTCTCGAATCACGAAGCAGCTTGATTTCTAAATCGCACGGCCGCAGTGACCACACTAAACCTATAACATAAACAATGTGACGAACTTTAAGAACTTAAGGGCTTAATCACACGAAATGCCTATAAATATGGGAATGTTTAGATATTTCCAATAATAGAGTTGTTGAAAATATCTCAGTTCATTAAACGAAGGGCACGAGCCTACACGTAAAAGGTGTATAGGCCTTAGTCGTCCACGCGGGCCAAGTGCGGATGCGCCGTCTTCACGGTCAACCTTTGAATCTCTTCCCAGGCACAGGTTGCGTGGAGGATTTAAACCTGTGCTCTTTCGATCGGAAGGCAAACGGCAGAATAGCACATAGGATATATATTCCCCGAATTTTAACGATAACATTAATGCTCTTCGTATGAAATTTCTTGCAACAATGTGAGGAAGCCCTTTCGGCATCAATCAATTGGCCACTTTACGTCTATTAAACAAGCGCTCACCCTAATTCAAAGTCAAATATGTTCTGGGCAAAGCTTTAAACAACGTTTTGTTCAATACTGATAGAAAATACAAGCCCAGTTTATTTTTATAAATTAAATATCGATTCATTAGATATCGGTGCAAGTTGCTCAACTTAGGTTAGTCCAGTAACAGACATCTGTAATGATGACGTTGCAAAAGAATTAAAATATTTCGCAACCTTGCAGAATTAATGGGTGTAGGTATACAAATGTTACAAGATCTTCGTAAACCGTGAACCATATTAGGCTGAAGCAATATCTATTAATGAGTGAGCTGTGGTACCTAATATCTATTAATGAGTAATTATTACCAAAACCAATTCTTACTAAATAGATATGTATGTTTTATCTGTTAATGAGTAAGTATTAACTGCAACCAACCAATTCGCATGAGGCATGCGTAAATATATTCGAAACGTAGGTCCGGTCCCCTAACCAGAAAAACTGATGACCTGGTTAAGGTGGCGGGCAGCAGGTGGATGTCAACTGCAAGGGATCGTTCCGCGAGAAAATCATCAGGGAAGGCCTACGTTCAGCAGTTGACATTGTAGGCTGTAATGATAATGATGATGACGCACGGTGGGTTATCTCGCCACAGCTATTTTATTTAAGAACTGCACCCTGTAGTCGGACGTTAGGGATAGTTTGGTTGTGAAGAGAGGCATTTCCCAGATAAAGTAAAACCTTGGTTTGAAAAGATCGGCAAATGACAGTTGGTATACTTGATAACTTACCAGCTGTATGCCATGTTGTTCCGCTGGTGAGAGTAGCCCGTTCCAACAACACAGCATTTACCCCTCTTTTCGTGAGCTGGTATAAAGTATTGCAACCAGCTATCCACCGCCTGTAAAAAGTTCACAAGTATTAAAGGGTATGGTCTCATTAAAAATTCATTTTTGGTAATATTTTGCCGATTTTTTCCAGTGTCAGAAGTAACTAAAATTTGCTGACTGCAAACTTTTTTATAAGTATATTACAAGTTTGTCCTCCCCATAACCATTGTTTGTAATTTTAATGTTGAACCAATAACTTAAATAAAGGTCAATATTGTTAATACAATTCAGCGATATTTTTCAAGTTAGTAAAATGATGAAAACATAACTTGATCAGTGATCACATAGATAAACATTAAAGGGCAATTTAAAAATATATTTATTATGAAGACTTACCAATAATGACGACATCTGCCGAAGACACGACCTCGGGCTTTGTGGACAATAATTTCCTTTGTACAGTCGCATTGTTAAGAAAACTAACAGCTTTTCGTCGCACACTCACATCCCTTATAACTTTAAACATTTTATCACTAGGAGATAAATTGGAACGATGTTCTCGGCACGCGGCTCACGACCGAATGTTGTTAAATCAGACGTCGACAGTGACCCGTGAACTAAGAGTAATTGATTGCAATAAGATGATAATACATAAATGTTACATATCAAACGAAATTCGAACTGTAATCGTTACCTAGTTTACAAAGCTGGTTAGCTGTGTGTGTGTTTTAATTTTAACAGTGACTGATCCACTTCTGGATGTGTTTTATTAGTTTAGTTCAAGGGTTTTGGTAGGCCATAGGGGCTACCAGGCTAAACAAGGGATGTTGAGAAGCCGTCTCCGTAGCCGTAAGCCGTATCCGAGCACGAATAGTTATTTAGCTTGCAATGCAGGTCATTTTGATTCCAAATAGTAATCATACAGCGTAAAATAAACATTATGGTTATTGTTCAAGTTCTACGCATGTTCAGCTGATTGAAACATTAATGGACCTCGGCCTTTCGCGAAAGTCTCATGTGGTAGAAGCATTTCGGATGGTACCTAAGCATCACGCTGGCTGTTCTAGTGCGTGTTGCTTAGGTACTAGTCTTAGGGAATATATATTGTATACTAGAATAGAATCTCATTGTTGTGGCTTACGGCTATATCCCATATACAGGCTGACCTCTCACCTAAGTGAGGAATAGGATAGGTATCCATTATTGAAAATTTCATCAAAATGTATCTTACGTAAAAAAGAAATTAGTAGACTCGCTGAGTCATCTAGGTAATTACCACCGCAGTGCCAGATATTAGAGTGTTTTGTCTTTCTGTGTATCGGGATGAGGGCACTCTAGTCAAATTACCGGGTATAAGAGAGCTTGTCTCGAGTGAAGGGTGCAGGGCAGGTTGACGTTGGGAAAATAATGGCTACGTACTGTTTTTAATCTCCTTCAACACAGCATCTTTCACAGGCAGCCGTATCACTTACCCCCAGGTAAGTAAACTGACTGTTCATCTATGACATAAAAAAGTAAGAACACCTCTAGAGATACTTCTGAGGTTATAATATCAGTAGGACGTTGGCGTACTTATTCCCTGTTACAACTTTCAAAAGTTTCACAAGTAGGGGCATCTACACACTAGTAAAAGGTTTAGTTTCCTATGGTTTTTTTCTGATGCTACATATTGTCTTAGTACATATTTTTGTTATGCTATCTTCGCGAATTTAGCATCCAACACTCTTAAGATTATAACAGTTATTTCTTAAGTGGTAGTCCGCCTAGTTCCTGGATATCTGTCTTAGTAACTATCTGAAAGTCTAAGAAAAAAAAGTGTGACTTTTGGTCTTTTTTTATTGCTTATGTAGGCAGACGAGCTGGCGGCCCATCTGATGGAAAACGGTAACCTCCGCTCATGGACAACTGCAATGCTAAGGGCAAAGACATGCCGCTGCCTATCAAGAGGAAAGGGCTCTCTTTAAACCTCGTTTGAAGAAGGACATGTCGTAGTTATTAGGGAACACCGAGGCTGGGAGGTCGTTCCATAATTTGCACGCACGCGGAAGGAACGATCGCTGGAAATGACGGTTTTGGAAGCGAAAGTTTCCAGGTGGATGGATGGACCCTAACTCGGC